>JAADVW010000182.1:0-52119 GCA_023335875.1 Elongisporangium prolatum | reverse complement strand
GACAAGCAGCTCATTGACCCATTCCAAGATGCTGAATGCCGGATGCATGCACGACATCGGCAGTCGCGTGCGTCGCTCTCTCTCTATGAGTATGGATCCCAATGAAACTGTAGTCTGACATCCTCTCGCTGTTGAAACAGGTGCGCAGCATGGACGCGCTCCTTGGCGAGAAGGAGCGTGTGCAGTTCCTCGTGGGCACGACGTCGCTGCAACAGCCGAATCAGGTGCGTTTGGTTTGGCGATTGAACTCCGTCTCTAGACAGCTGACGCTACGACTGCGGTTGAACCCAACAGCTTCAGGTGCTGGACTTTGACAATGCAGCCAACGAGCTGAGCGTCGTCCACTCCTTCCAGCACGACGCGCAAGTGCTGAGTCTAGCGCCCAGTCCCTTTGCCAAGGACCTCGTGATCACGTGCGGCAAGACGCAGGGCCAGATGACGACGCAAGCCTCGCTTTGGCGTATGAATGGTCTGGAGGATCTGCAGCCACAGGGAGATTCCGCTGTGCAGCCGCTTGTGGCTGTATCGGAGATCCCCCAACAGAAGTTGCCGGTCTCCAGCGTCGCGTGGAACGCAGCGGACGAATCCAGTTCCTTGGTGCTGGCCTCGGCCCACGGGAACGTCCTGCGCACCTGGAGCCTTGCGGACGATGCTATTGAGGCGCAGGGTCGGCTGGAGCTGGATCAGTCGCTCGACCCGAGCAGCACCATCGGCACTGTGCGATGGGATCCGCATCACACGCATCTGCTCTCGTTCGTCTTCGGCGGCGCCATTCAGACGTGGGACACGCGCGGCAACGACGTGGTCTTTACGATCCCCGAGGCGCATCTGCAGACGGTCTTGGACATTGACTACAACCCCAACAAGCCGCATAGCCTTGTGAGCGGGGGCGACGACGGCAAGATGAAGTTCTGGGACCTGCGCCATGTGCGCATGCCGCTGCTGGCGCTCAACGCGCACAGCCACTGGGTCAGCAGCGTACGCTACAACCGCTTCCACGACCAACTCGTGCTCTCGTGCAGCACTGACAGCACAGCAGCGCTCTGGCGCGTGTCGTCTATCTCGTCGGCTCCGATCGTGGAGCTTGACGATCAGGACCTCATGAACGACTCGCCTGCGAGCGCCGACGTCGTGGACACCAAGGTCAAGAGCTACGAAGAGCACGAAGACTCTGTGTACGCCGCGTCTTGGGCCGTGAGCGACTCATGGCTCTTCGCGTCCGTGTCGTACGACGGCCGCGTGGCCGTGAACAAAGTGCCGTCGACAGAGAAATACAAAATCTTGCTCTGAGAAACAATCGATGGCATGTGCGTTGGCTTGTTATATACAGATAGAGCTCTCTTACGAACATACTCAACTACCTGCGAGCAGCAGCAAACGGCACAGAGACGACGTCTGATACTTACGCTGCGTTGGACAAGGAAAAGAAGAATTAGCACACATCAGCCGCGCATCAGGCTGTTGGCTTCGTTCCGGAGCCAGTCGAGCTCGCTCATGGCTTGCTGGAAGCCCACCATGTCGCCCTTGCCCACGCAGTCGGCCATACGCTGGGCCGCAGCAGCGAGTCGCTCTTCGAGTGTTCCCACGGCAGCGTTGCTGTTGTTGCTGCCGTCGGCAGAGTCGTTACCTAGAGTCTTTCGGGAGCCCGAGCTGCTCGTGGGACTCGCTTGCACTTGCTTTGATGGCGACAGCGCAGCCAAACCAGTCGACGACGAGCTACGCACGATTCCGACTCCTGGGGTCAGAGACTTGGTCAGACTCGCCTTGGGGGTGTTCCGTGGCGGGGCTACCGACTGCGCGAACATGGGTGGAGACACAGGAGGGCGATCTCCAGTAGACATAGATCGTTCACCCATCTTGGACGAGAATATCCTCGCAGCATTGCTAGCACCAATGCCCAGTGAGCTCTGGATGATCTCATCCTTTGCTCGGGTCTTATCTTCGTTGCTCAAGCTGCCACGTCTAGCCAGCTCAGCAACCTTGCGGAGGCGAACACCATTGGGACTCATCATAGGCAAACCCTTGGACGACGTCGTGGAGGCATCGTCGTCTTCGTCCGTCATCGGCGGTGGAGGTGGCGGCGGAATCGACAGGGCAGACAAGCCGCTCAGCTCACGACCTCCTCGGCCTCCGCCAGTCGAGTGATAAAAGGAGACGAAGTTCCCGCTCAGCTCCGACGGGTCTTCATATCCACCAGTGATGCGCACCAGTTCATCATCATCGTAATCTTGAGAACTGGACTCGCCGTCGTCGGAAGAGGACGAGCTAGCGTCGGATATTGTCTCGTCCGCTTGGGCCAACACAGACAGCGTGTCTTGAGCTTCATCACGGCGCTCATCAATGCCCGGCATGGTGCCGCTGGTGCCGTAATTCGGAAACACGAAGTCGTTGTTAACGAAATTGCCAGCGACATCACGAGCGAGTTCGAGACGACTCTTGCTGCGTCGGCGAAACTTGAAAAACTCAGCCGCATTGCCAAAACTTCCGCGACGTGCAGCAGCATTTAGTCCCTGAGCGCCAACTGCAACAGCTGGAGCTGGTGGCGGAGCTGTGATATTTGATAGCGAACTCTTTCGGCCACGTGGAGCGCCAAGTTGTGCTGCAGCTTCTGCGGCTGGAGACTTGAGTCCACCACTACTAGTGTTGTTACCTTCGCTTGAAGCAGCACGCGCGGCAGGCTTCTGCGCAAACATGTTGTACGTCTCAGGCTCGAGTGTCTTCTTTGACGCTGGACTTGGTGATACGAGCTGCTTGCGGTTGCTCACAGTCTGCGGGGTATTCAGCACAGCTTCTGCAACTTGCCAAGGCACAGTCATTGACGGCCGACGTGAGAATCCTGGCGGTGGAGCGATCACGGCATTTTGGTCCTGAGTCGTGTTTTCTTCTTTCGATGCAATGTTGTAGTAGGAAGTCTGCTGGTTGTAAAACGAAACCTGTCGTACAGCAAATAACCCACGTAAGTCTGTTTGCCACGGATGGCTCAATGGAGTCAGCAAACATAACAGCAATTGGTACCGGTGTTGTATCCAGCTTCTTGATGCGGGATGGTGGAGGAGACCACGATGGGAGAGAGGTGGACACGAAGGCGCCGCTTTCGTCCACTGGAGGCGGCGGAGGAAACGAGTCGTCTGGGAATTGAAGGGAGTTGCGTGGCTACAACGAGAGAAAAGACCAGTATCAGCAATTACTAACCCCACATCTCCAATATTCATCATCGATCTCTCACCTCATCGTACAGATCGAGATCCAGAGACGGCCGAGTGTACGTGTCCGTTTCTTGAGAGGAGCTGGAATTGTTTGCGCTACGTCCGCCGTCAAAGTTGAGAAACTCCTCCATGGACTGACCACTGTACGAGTATCGACTCGGAGTCGTGTCGGCCGTGGCATCCACAGTCTTGGCGTACGTAGAGCTGCGGGAGCGACTGCGATGTCCTCGTACCTCCACAGCTGAATGCGCAGGACTTGCAAGCTGATTCGAGCGGCCAGGATTGGCTCCGGACATGCGCTTGGGCACTGTGGCCGACGTCAAAGAGCTGCGCAGGCTGTCACGGTAGTGGGACTTGGCGGCATTGGCCAGCACGGTCTTGCTCACGAGACCTGTGATCTCGCTCTGATGCAGTGGAACATTCTGCGACGCCAGACGCAGCGTGGTCAGCTGCTTGAGCTCCTGCACTGACATTCCTGTCTTCGGAATGATCGGACTCGGGGCTGCTGCTGGATTTTGAGCGTGGTGCGTTGGCGTTGCTGGCCGGGCATGAAGACTCTCCTGGACGACGTTGGCTACTTGAGAAGCTGGAGCTGCTTGCGCTGCAGCCGTGGGCGTCGTGGCTGCAGCTGCTGACTGCTGCATGCGCTTCTGCGTGAGTCGTTTCAAATCCTGAAGAACACCACAGTCGTCAGTCAGCAGCTCGCTCCCTGCTGATCCGCTGCAGTCCTTACCTCGACCGTCATGCCGCTCTTGATGCCCATCTTTGAAGAGGCTGGAGCAGGCTTCTGCGCCCGGACTGGCGCCTTACTGTCGCGCCCGTAGCGAGATTGCGCCTGCGCGCCAGCTGAAAAGCCGCTTCTGCCCTGTTGCTGTGCCTGCTGCGCCTGCTTGTACGGGTTCTGCTGGTAGCCATACGACTGCTGCTGCTGCTGCGCGTAAGGGGACGGCTGACCGCCAAGCGGCAGGTAGTTGGCGCGCGTGGTGGCAGCTGTAGGTCCAGGACCCTTGCGCCTCGCGTTGTCCGCCATGGCCCGCGTCTACCGGCGGTCCCCAGAATCGCACAGAGGCGAGAAACGGGTCGTTGGATAGAGGAGAGATAGGTCTATCTCCCTGTGTGCTCTCAAGTGCTGGATCCCGAGTCCTTGCTCCGTTTCGTGGCTGTTTAAGCAGCAGATGCGGACTGAGAGCTTGGGCCTGATATCTTCGCGCGCGTAATGCGTTTCCCTCGGTCTAACCGCCCCCCAGTCGCCCCCTCAAACTGCAACCGCCCAAGTCGACTTGAGGCCGTTTTCGTTTAGTCGAGTTGCAACGTGGCGCGTTGGACTCGGAAAAATCCACACTTGCACTGGATGGATTCTGTAAATATAGGATACAAATGGGGCTGGATTTGTAATTCGCAAACGAATCTTCCCGGATTGCGCCCTTTCGTGGATCGTTGAAGCAACATAAGCAATCACCAGCCATGGGCGGCAAGAAGCAGCGACGAAGGAACGCCAATGCGCCAGAGCAGCAGCATGCGGATCTGAAGCTGGACACACGAGGCGATGGAATGTACAGCGGCTCGTTTCGCTGGCTCGAGTCCAAGCAGTTTCCTCGTCTGCCCGCGTTCTCTAGTGTCACGACTGCAGAGCTGCCACTGGGCGTGGATTTGGGCCAAGGATGGAACAGCTATCTGAAGACGAGAGGCAGCAACCTTGTGTCCGTGGCCACGAAGGATCCGTCGTGTCTGGATGCGCTCAGCTTTCCCATTTCCTTTGTGCACGTGGCGCATCAGCTTGGTCTGCTACGACAGACCAGCCATGAGACGACGCGCATTCTCGTGCTTGGAGCCACACGAAAGGCTGAGCAACGCATATGGATGATCACGGACTACTGGAGTGAGATCGCTCATTGCTTCCCACAGCAGCAGATCGTGCTCTGGTTCATCGGTCCGGAAGTCGATTCCAATTGCGCCACCACGAAGCGATGTCTGCCCAAATCCATGCATGTGCAGCATTTCCGAGGTACCTTCCGCAGCTTCCAAGACACACAAGCAGGTGCAGATTGTACACCGACGAACACGATCCTCATCGCGTACAACGCGGGCTTCGGCAACTTCGTGGACTCGAATCGCCATGATCTGCTCTTCAGTTGGCTTCCAGATCTGTACGCGATTGCCGACTCGAACCTGCCGGCTGTCTTCACGTGCGCCAATGACTATGCTGACATGAACGGCGAGTTCGCAGTGCAATCGCGTATCATCGGATCAAAAATGCTTCTGCTGCCACAGCAGAATCCGTTCAGCGCGGCTTCGCATCTGCACGAAGAAGGCAAGCGAGAGACATCCTGGTCTCGCGCCAACAGCTTCCTATACGCCATCCGAGGCAGTGACACCAATCGTCGCTTCTTGCTAAAAGTCGGTGACCTGAAGAGTCTAGAGACGCGTCTGGATGCTGACTTGGATCTGCAGCTAACAGACGCTCTTGGTCGAGAGTTTCGAAATGGCACGGTGCTGTCTAAGAACCAGGCCGCAGCACAGAACAGAGCGCAACGAGCAGCTACAAATCCAACTAGTAAACAGTCGGCTGTTCAAACGAAAGGTCTGGAGACTCCGCATTACGAGATGCGTCCAGGCAACGGTGAGAAGCTGCTGGTGGTCGTGTTTCTGCCCAAGGTGACGTCTCCCTCTGAGCCCATGGCAGTGGATGTCTCTGACTCCATGCTCACAGTATTTGTGCCTGGGAAGTACTTGCTTCAGCTCCAGTTACCCTGCGTCGTGCAGCCGCAGCCTCTGGGCGCTCGGCTCACTCTGCCATGGCTGCACATCTTGCTCACGTAGGTGCATCTATTCAATACCAGTAATACCGGTAATCCGTATTATACTGCCTGTAAAGTTTGCATCTTTTTAGTGCGAACCTAACGTGGAGCCATTTGGATTTATAAGGTGATCGGCCGCCACCATGTCGCTCAAGTTCCTCAACATGAAGGGCTGGCATCCGTCCAACAAGACCAACCAGAAGCGGATCTGGATAGCGGAGCAGAAGGCCAAGGACACAGAGCAAAAGGAAAGAGACGCGGCGGCCGAGATCCGCAAGAGTGCCGACTTGCAGCGCTTCCAGGAAATCGCGGCGGCCAAGGGTGACGTGGACGCCATGCGCCGCATGCAGACGCAGCAGGTCGGCTTCATGTATGCACCTCCGCCAGGTCTGGAAAAGGTCGATGAGGCAACCGCCGGTGAGATGACTGAAGGTAGGGCGCTGGTGAATGGCTCAATGCGTGAGGAGACAGGCACCGGAGCGGCTGATTGAGGCGGTGCTGTATGTCCAGACGACGCGGTGCGAGAGTTCCGGCGAAAGATGGAGAAGCGGAAGGGGAAAGGTAGCGAAGATCCTCGAGATCTGCAGCGCAATCTGGAACGGTACGTCGGTCGACGACCGGATGAGAGCCTGACCATCAAGGACCAAGTGGGTGCGTTTTCAGAGCACGAATGAATGGAGCATGTGCTAAGCTTTGCTAATATTGCAGAGCGATTCCCGTTCCTGAAGGACGCTCCAGTAGAAGGTGCTTACACTGACTCTGTCAAGGTCAACTTCAAGCCCATGGGGGTGCAGCTGCGCAACGTGCGCTGCGTTCGCTGCGCCGAGTGGGGTCACCAGTCAGGCGATCGCGAATGCTCAATGCGCGACTCGAATCCACACGGTTAAAGCATCCATTCTACATTGCAATTCATATCAGAGGTGCTGATTGGTTGTGCACTGGTCACTAGATGCTGCGCGTCGTATCATGGAAGACCCCTTGACATACGTCAAACAGGTGAACCAGTCGGCCAAGCAGGAGCTGGTTCTTCGCAAGGCTTCTCTCCCTCTCGAGTTGGTAGGATGTACGATTGCTGCTGCCTGCAGTGCTGGAACTGATCAAGAGCTGTGGCTGTTATAGAACGGAGCAGCTGAGACATACGACATTCTGCCATCGGACGACGATGGCGATTCCTCCGATCCAGAGAGAGCGTTTCTGGCCAGTTTATCGTCCAAGGAGAAGAAATTGTTGCTCAAGAAGCTCAAGAAGCAGGCCAAGAAGCACAAGCGCCAGAGCCATAGCGAGTCCGACTCGGACTCCGATTCAGAACCTCGGCGGAAGAAATCGCACAAGAAGAAGAGCAAAAAGAGGCGGCGTTCATCTCCCTCGCACGACAAACGTCGCTCCAGAGACTATGAAGACGGAGAACGCGATGTATCGAGCCACAAGGAGAGCTCGGATCGCCTCAAACGCCATCGATCACGATCTCGAAGCAGAAGCAGTCGGCGCCGCCATTAATCCTACATTACGTCTACTTTAATTATAGGTATTGCCCTAAAAAGAGATGTTAAATTAGGGCGTTTGAGTATTGGGGCTTTTTGCATGCGGAGCTATGGCAGTCGGGCGTAATGGGCGCCACAGCAATGCTTCCCGCCACGCGTCTTCGTCCTCTGTCTTGTTCCAAGCTGAAGCATCCATGCCTCCTTCTTTAGAGCTATGTGGCTCTGGCCCCGTGCGCATCTTCCCCGAGGCTTCGCGGGCGCTGGCGCAGTCGCCAGTGCTGCAGGCTGTGCAGGCTCTCGGCGTCAAGCCCGTGGTCGTGGGCATCGTGAGCACGAACGGTACAGCGCCGGAGTTGGCGTGCACCTTCGCCAACCGCCTTATCGGTCGATGCGTCTTCCTCGCGGGCGATCTCCAGCAGAGCGACAAGAGCGCGAGCAGCGGAGGGATCCATCTTTTCTACGACGAGCGCAAGCGGAGCGTCTTCTTGCTGGCGCTGGACGCGCAGGCGCCAATCCAGACAGCGCAAGAGAAGCAGGATAGACGCGCATCCGCGCTAAAGCTGGAGGTGCTGCTGTTCTCCAGCTGCAACATGGTGTTCGTGGTGCAACCCAGCGCGCGCTTCACGACCACCGCGCTCAAGCACTTGCGCGCCTTCGCCGCCGAGAAGCAGCAGGTCGTAACGCAACTGGCGGCCGCGTCGTCCCAGAAGACGTCGACCAAGCGGGACAAGAGCGGTAGCGAGCGCGCCGTGAGTGTGTTCACGCCAGGCCGCTGCGTGCCACTGGTGCTGTTCGTGCTGCCGGCGCCGGACGAAGTGCTGCACACAAGCGTCAAGCTGACCAAGTCCCAGTCCGCCACCGTGACGTACTGCAAGACGCTAGAGGCCAAGCTTGTCACGCTCTTCCGGTCTCTACGCGGTGGTCTCGTGGGGTCTGTGCGCATGCGCGACGCACTTAGCGGCCCCAACGTGAGCAAGGAGCGGCGGCTATTCAACATCGATCCGACGCACTCGGTCGTGGTCGTGTCGCGGCAGAGCACGACGGATGACGGGCAGATGGAGACCAAGCTCACGAAACTGCTCGACGCCATCGACGTGGACGAGGAGTTTGCGAGTGTGGACGCATTCGACGCGCATCTGGAGCAATTGCTCACGCCACTAGACGAGGACGACAGCGCTATTGGGCTCCCGCGCGCCGCTCAGTTCCTGCACCGCTTCACAGAGCTGCTGTTCAGCTCTTCTGGCCACACCAAGGACGCTGTGCGCGTGGAGCTGCTGGGCTTTGCGCAGTGGCTCAAGGCCTTCCAGTCGCTCGTCAAGGCTTTCCACCGCATGGAGACCAAGCGCAAGCAGGACGCAGTGGCCGAGGCGGCGGCCGTGGGGACGGTGGAGCCGCATCCGGCCGTCTACCAGTACGACTGAGAACGATCCGCCGCTGGAGGGACGCCGCACGTCAATCAGGTGTTCTCAGGTCGCACCTTGTTTTGTAACCTTCAACTTGAGCGTTTGTATGGGAAGTTGCAGATGAGCACACCGTGTTCTGGTACACGAGCGCTGCCTCACCATCTGCTTGCCATTTGGCCCATTCACCCGACAGAAGGAATCAGAGCTCCATGTTCCTCCGCACACTCTTTGGATCGCGCATGCCACAGGCGCAACACGTGAGTTTATAGCACACCATTAGATTGTATACACACAGAGCTGGCTTCTCGTGGTAGTTGCTGCCTCTAAGAGTCCATATTGACGTCACTACGACCTAGCCACGCGCTGATCCGCAGATCTCCAGCTACTGGCAGGACGACACGTCCAGCGCGCAGGAGATCGCGCGCGCCGTCCGCGAGGCCGAGATGGAGACCATGCCGGAAGACGAGCTAAACAAGAAGCCGCATGCAGTGATGGCGGCGCTGGATGAAGTCTCGCCAGCGACTGGCCGCCGCCTTTCATCGCTGCGTCGCAACCTGCCGCAGCTGGCGCTGCAACTGGAGCCCGTGGGCGTGGACAATGTGGCCTCGCTGAACATGGGCGACCTGGACAACCTGTCGCCGTTGCAGTCGCAGGTGTCGCCCACTGGTCTGATCTCCATCGCGGCAGCCGACATTGACGAGGCCCAGAGCCAGCCCCAGCCCAGCGTGAACGCAGAACTCGACTGGAAATACATCGAAGCGCTGCGCAACTCGGTCGCGCTTCCTCGAGACCGGAGGTGCGTTGATCGGAACGTCTGCAGACGGAGGTGCTTTGGCTCAGCTCTTTCTTGCCTTGTAGCGTGGCCGAAGATGTGCTGCGACAGCTCTTGCATCCGGCGCCCAACGCCTCGCGCTCTTCAGAGGAGCATGAGGCGCAGAACAAGCGCCGCTTCCTCTCGTTACTGCGTCGCATCAATGAGCTCCGCTCGCAGCAGATCGAGGTAGAGCAACGCAGCAGATTCTACGTCCTGGGCGTCTCGCTGACTCGTGTGCGTCACAGACAGAGGAATGGGATGGTCTCCCGTACCCGCAGATCATGGCGCTGCCCACGTTCAAGTACGCAGTGCGCGAACGTAATGAGGAGACGACAAGCACGTCGGAAGATCCGAGCTACAACACGCTGTACGTTGTCCTGAATGGCTTCCGGTGGTGCTGACGGGTGCTGACTATGTGTTCTAGCTGTGCTGTGTGTTACACAGAGTACGCACCAGAGGAAGAAGTGCGTGCGCTCCCGTGTCTGCACTTCTATCACCGCGAGTGCATCGACCAGTGGCTCATGCACCACCGCATTTGCCCCATCTGCAAACACGTCGTCGCAGTGTACTGAGCACCTTTGTATGCCATTCCCAAGAGAAACAGGCGTTCATGTTGACGTATATACATATCCATCCTCGGAGCTCCTTCCGTCCCTAGTGGTCTAAGATGCGCAGATTGCCCGTCACGACCTTGTCTTCCAGTACTGTGCCTTCCGGAAGGTCAATGTGAGCGCCTTCGTTCGCAACCAGAATGACAGTTCCCTACAGCAACACTCAGCACCATCTTCCAAACAACAGCATCACGTCAACGCACCTTGAGTGTGATGTCCGAGCCAAACTTGATGTCTCCAGCGACAGTCAAGTGGTCCAGCTCCAGGATGTTGGGGATGCCGCGCTCAAAGCGTGCAGAGTACTCCTTGACGCTCTGGAACTCGAGGCCAAGCTTCACGATCGGGATGGTCGCGACCGAACGCTCTGGGTTCATGAGCAGACTGCCGTGCTTGATCTGGTACAGGTTTGACTGCACGAGGAAGAGATCGGACGAGGACTTGACGGGCAGGAAGCGGGAACGAGGTACCTTAACACCGATGAAATTCTTGAAGAACTGGATAGCTTCACCAGCCGCAGTCTCAAGCTGCACAGCCTTGGTGTTCTTGACCGTCGGGAAGGACACAAGCGGCTCGATGTCAATGATGTCCTGCGCCACGAGCCGCTGGATGGCACGCAGGTTCACCCACAGGTTGTTCGTGTTGAACGTCTGGAACTTGTTGATGGACCGGAAGTCGTCCATATGATTCTTCGGCACCTGACTGATCTCAAGCAGATGCGGCTTGTCGCGGTAGCTCACGAGCGTGCCGCCCTGGACATCGGCGCGGGTCTTGTCCGTCACCTCCATGACGAACTCCGAGTCTTCATTGATCATGTGGTACAGCATGTCGAGATTCACGGTCGCGCCCAGATTGTCCACGTTCGAGATGAAGATGTACTCCTTGCCCTGGTTAATGAGGTTCTCCAAAAGCCCTGACTCGAACAGCGCGTTGTAGATGTCGCCATGACCCGGCGGGTACCACTTGTCCCGCGTCGAGCGGTCGTACTTGGTCGAGGGCAGCGGCAGCATCGTCTCCTTGTTCACGAACGGGTAGCAGCTCTGCCAATTTGAGGCAGTATGTTATCAGTGTTCTCATCCAAACGCAGGAGAACGCAGACAACGCACCTGATTGAACGTGTGGATGCTCAGGTTATGCATGCGGTACTTGCGGATGATGCGCACGGTCTCTTCGTGCGTGTTGAACGAGTTCATGAGCACCAGCGGCACGTCCACGCCATACATGCTATTGAGATACTGCTCACGCATTAGAGAGGCAATGGGTACGATGGTCTGCATAAACACACGCACCTCCACTTGGCGCACAGTCAAATCCAGGAACGACAGGTCCTGACGCACTTCAATGGCGCTCTTGGGGCCCTCGCAACCAAGCGTCGTGCCCAGACCGCCGTTGAGCTTGAGGATCACTAGTTTGTCCAGCAGCTCGTGCTTGAGGTTGATGTCGTTCGGACAGCTCTCCAGAGAGCTGCTCGACAGCAGCATCGCGGGTGACGGCGGCTTGACCGCGTTCCTATCAATGGCCACACTCGCATGAGCCTCTCTTCCGATAGAGACGCCGATACAGAGAGATACACACCAGTCGATCACGTCCTTCTTGTTCTTGGAGTACTTGCGGAAGAGCTTGAGGAAGTTCTTGCGCTGGCGAGGGCCCATGAGCTCCAGCGACGACAGCGCCTGGTTCAGAGCAGAGCCAATGGGTCAGTCGGTTTTCTGTCTTCCTGCGCAGGCAGAGCGCTCGTTACCTCGGACATTTGGTCCTCCACAGAGAAGCGCGCGGGCACATGAGTCTTGTAGTGCATGCTGACGAGATCCTGCTGATGGAGAATTGCCGTGCGCGTGCTTTGCACCTCACTCGGGTGGGTCGGTCGTGCCACATGTGTCTCATTCAACTTGCAACCGACCCACAAGTGTTGCAAAATGCACTGAGATCGTCGTGTTGTCAAATGGGTGGGTGTTGGCGTATTACCTCGCGTTAGTGCCATCTGATCCGGCCCAAGTGACTGACTGGTCCCTTCGCGCCGTCTCCATGGCCCTCAAAGGGCGACTGACTGACTCACTGACTGGACGCAGCGTCGCGTTAGGAGTGGGCGCTTGAGTAACATGGAAGAGCCAACGCCTTCGCCGACTTCTTCTGTCTCCTCTGCTGCCTCCTTTGCCAAGCCCAGTCCGCCTTTGGAGCTGCGCCTGTCAGGCATGCCGTCCTACGAGAGCTCTCGACTGCTGGACTCGCCCGACGCGCATACGACAGCGTCGGTCTGGCGCCGAGTGCCGCTGTTGCGCGCCATCAACTACGCCAAGCGTACGTACTGCAGCTTCTCTCGCTCTGTCTCTGTGGTACTCACCTCTACCTGCTTTTGTGGAACAGTGCGCATCATGCCAATTCGCGTGGCGCTCTTCGCCGGCGCCGCCGTTTTCCTCGGTGTGCTCGTGCTCATCCACACGGAGAACATGGACACGATTCCGCAGAGCGCACTGGACCAGGCCAAGCGCCAGCAGCTGCCCCGTGTACACGCCGACGCGTCCAACTGCTCGGTCGAATGGATCGAGCAGAAGATCGACCACTTTAGCTGGCTCAGCGCTGAGACCGACAACGCGACCAACTCAAGCGGCCTCCCAGCCACGTACAAGATGCGCTACTTGCTCAACACGCAGTTCTGGGACCCGTCGGACCGCAAGGCGCCGCTCTTCTTCTACACGGGCAACGAAGGCGACGTGACGCTGTACGCCAACCACACGGGGCTCATGTGGGAGAACGCGCACAAGTTCAAGGCGCTCGTGGTGTTCGCAGAGCACCGTTACTACGGCGAGAGTCTGCCCTTCGGCGCCGATTACATGAAACACTTGCAGTATCTGAGCCACGAACAGGCGTTGGCCGATTACACGGAGCTCATCTACCACCTGCAGAGTGAGTACGAGGTCGACGGCCACCCGGTCATCGCTTTCGGCGGCAGCTACGGTGGCATGCTCTCGGCCTGGTTCCGCATGAAGTACCCGTCTATTGTGCACGGGGCTATCGCTGCATCTGCGCCTATCCTGGGCTTCCCTGGCTTCCCGTCTTTCCACGGCGAGAACTACTGGGCCGTTGTCACGCGGGACGCCTCGCCGGTCGCTGATGCTGCCGCCAACTGCGTGCCCAACGCGCGCAAGGCCTGGAGCCGCATCTTCGCCTTGGCCGAGACGGAACAGGGCCGTGCCAACCTCACCTCACTCTTTAACCTGTGCGAGCCGCTGTCATCGGCCGCAGAGGGCGAGCAGTTGGCCATGTCGGTTCTCTTTGCATTCGACAACATGGCCATGGGCAACTTCCCGTATCCTTCCAGCTACCTCACGGGTGGTGTGGCCGACCTGCCGGCCTGGCCAGTGCGCGTGGCCTGCGAACACTTGGCGCCGGAGTTCTCGGACGATGAGGCGCTGCTCTCGGCTGTGCGCGACGCCAGCAACGTGTTTAACAACGCGTCCAAGGACCAGCAGTGCTACAAGATCCCCTCGTCTGAGGACTTCGACGGCATCTGGGACTTCCAGTGGTGCACGCAAATGCTGCCGCAGGAGACGTACTTCAACTCGAACGGCAAGACGGACATGTTCTGGAAGCGCACGATCACGCAGGACGAGATCACGGCGCAGTGCAAGAAGAACTGGGGCGTCACGCCTGACCCGGACTGGATCCGTGTGAGTTACGGCGACGCGCAGCTCAAGTACGCGACCAATATCGTGTTCAGCAACGGCCTGCTGGACCCGTGGAGCAGTGGCGGTGTGCGCGAGCTGCCCAGCAGTGCGTCTCCGTCGCTCAAGATCGTGACGATCGAGGAAGGCGCGCACCATCTTGACCTGTTCTTCAGCCACGATCTGGACCCCGAGTCCGTGACCAAGGCGCGCAAGATCGAGATCGAGCAGATCCACAAGTGGATCGATGAGTTTGTGGGCCAGGCCTAGATGCGTAAAGCGAGAAACATGAAGTCGCGTGTTTGAATGTTACAGAATTGGTTGTAGTAGAGCTCTTAGTGCATGCGCAGCGATCGGATCTTGCGGTCGCCCTCCTCCTCTTCCTCCTTCTCGGCCTCGTCCTGGCTGCTCGAGTCGCTCGCAGCAGAGAAACCGAAGCTGTCGGTGCTCTCGGAGCTGTCATCGGATGCGTTCTGGCCAGTGGCGCTGGAGCTGTCCCAGTCTGGGCCGCTGCCTTCCTCTATGCCTGAGCCTTCCTCCTGAGACGCGGTCTGGTGCGCCGCGGGGGCGCTCTCGCTCTCGCTGTCGTCGCTCTCGCTCTCAGGCTTCTGCTCCTCCGGAATGTCCTTGCTCTCAGCTGCGTCTTCCACCGCCTTCTCCTCGGCCTCTTCCTCCAGCTCTTCACCATCGTCGCTGGACTCAGAGTCCGCAGAGGCACTCGATCCAGCGGCCGACTCGACTACGGAGCTGTCGTCATCGTCATTGGCTTGCAGCAGCCGCAGAGACGCTACCGTGTTGGCCAGGGGCTCGTGCTTGACCAGACGACGCTGGGCCTGGACGGAGGCAGGCGTAGCGGCCAGAGCCACAGCCAGAGAGACGAGGGCGAGCAGGGCGGTCACGCGCATGAGGACACGATGGACGAATTATGATAGTGATACCTGAGAGGGAGAGAGGCAACTGTAGGCTCCTTTGATATCATTGGGTGAGGTCTAATGCCACAGTCTGTCATTACAAAGATCAAGTAATATGACGCAGCGTTGTGACAACCTCAATTAGTAAATCTCACTGAATCCGGACTGTGGCATTAGCAATGCCATCTATTTTTATCTTTCTCCATAACAAAATTCAGTACTTTACTGACTGTCCAGAGTTGGAGTGAGAGCGAGTTGTACTGAAATAAAATATATCATACTACTGATCTGAGCCGACCGACGTCACGCGACGCAGGAACAGAACGAATGTGTGCGCTACCAACGCCAGTATTACGGCTGCTAAATAGCTTCGATAGCCATCGGACTGCTGCGTGAGAGCCACAAGGGCAGTCACGATGGTGAGACACAGAAAGACCAGACGCCAGCGCCATTGACGGCCCACGAAGACCCCCACAGCAGCCAGCGCCACTGGATTGCTCACGCCGGACACTAGCGCTATGCTGGGCAGCCGTGCTGCAGGACTCACGCAGAGCAGCTGGTGTGATAGCGCAGTCAGCTACTAGTACATCTTCTGTTTGGAGGAAGCCAGAGATGGAGATTACCTGGCCAAGCAGTGCAAGAGTCTGGATCAGCTCCATGAAGAGGTCTGGATGACGCACTGCGTACGCTGCAGCAGCTAAAACGGATCCGTTTGCTACCGTCGCAAGCGCATCTGACGGATAGAATGGGCTTGAAGACTGATTTGCCTCTCCTGCTGCATGCATTGCCATGGTGCTATCACAGAACCATCAGAATCTAGTAGTGATCCAGCGCAGAAACTCATACGTACACGACTCCAAGCAAAGCCAACGCGACGTCGGCTTTACCAGTCCAGCCGGACGCCACCAGCTTCTTGACCCAGAGCGCTTTCCATCCGTGGAGCTTTTCGTCCACTTGGGCGTCGCTCAGCTCCTGTGGCGCGCAAGCCGACAGCGCAAATGATGCGCAGCGCTTCACCACCAATGGGGACGACGAGGCTTTGGAGGAAGACGCCGGAGAGGCTGCGAAGCGAGACGACGACTGCGGAGTCTTGGGCGAGTGCACTGTGCGCACACTCTCGAGAGCGTCTTCGTCTCCTGCGATCACTACGCGACTGGGGCGCAGCTGGTCGAATTTGCTGCAACCCTGGGACTGCGAGAGCTGCTCCGCTGCATCAGGCTGCGCGAAGCTTTCGAGGAAGCAGACCTGCGGGATCGTGGTCATGGCGATCGATTGGATTCTGAGCTCTGAGTCAAATAGAGACAAGCAGCTGAGGTAAAAATACAAGTATTGGGCTCTATTTAGAAGGTAAGACCACGGAATCAGATCAAGTGTAGATGGCCTTCATGGAGCTCCTGAGAGTCTTCCGATCTGGTCGCCTGTGTTTCTTTCCATCACGCTCCTCATGGACCCCTTCGTGGCTCAAACAGACGTCAAAGACCGCTCTGCTTTGGACCCGAATCGCTTCAGAAGCTGCTGCTTGGATGGCCTAAAGGCTCAGCGGAACTTGCGATACCTTCTGCAAGGGTTCTCGTCATCGACCAGCGCCGGGGACTCGACCACGAGTGGGAGTCGCAGCACAGACGCGGCTAAAAGCGGCCTAGTGTTTTGCATCATCGCGCCATCCAAACAAATGCAGAACGAGCAACACGCAGAGCCCCGCAAGGCGTCTTAACGACCTGCAGACGCATGTTCCGCCACAGTCAGGAGCTTCATTCTTCCACCGCCAGCGTCTGCTCCTTGGCTATGACAGCCAGACCTCTTTACAAGAGACCCATTGACTCGCATGACCTCTCGTGTGGTATCATCCTCAAGAACGCAGCGTTCTCTCAAATATGGCTAAGTTGTCGTCACAATGGACAAGCGGACGCCTGCAGAGACAGAGAGAAGACCAACGGCCGTCCATGCGGAGCCAACGATCGAAGTGCCAACAAGGGGGCAGGTGGATTTCAAAACCCCAAAAGGGTTATTCTAAAAACCTGAGATTTTCAATTAAACCCACGGACCGTTTCTGGGCGTGAACCTACACTTTATCACCAACACCTTCGATTTAACTTTACTCGCTATCACTATCCAGAAGGCAGATGATGTCCAGCGGATCCTGCTCGGCCGGGCGTCTGGCCGCGGGGACTCTGGAATAGGTCGAGGCTTGACGCTGCGCGGACGGATTACTCACGACGTTTGGGTGCTTGCGGGAGAACATCGCCATGGAGTTGGCCAGATCCGCCTCAGGCTGGTTGGCCCACGAGCCTGTCGATGCAGCTGATGCAGCATATCCAGACGCATTGCTGTCTGATGATGCTGTAGCAGCTGGAGCCAACGAGCCCAGTGGAAGATCGTAGAACGAATCCCAACGCTCTCCGGCGGCCGGAGCAGCAAACGCGAACGGGAATCCATCGCTGTCGTGGCCACCATCGCCTTGCGTGGTCTGTGGCAGTCCATAGTTCGACGAAGGAGTTTCCCAAATGTTACTGTCCACTGTGAGCACTGCGACTTCACTGTCCAAAAGCATTGCCGGCTGAGTTCGAGCAGGTGCGGGGGCTGGTGTTGGCGTTGTTGACGGCGCGTCGTCCTCATCACTAGAGAGCGATAAATCGATCTCGAACGGCGTCGACGCGCTCGCTCCTGATGCCGCAGCAGAAGTAGAGGCTGCATTGGATGCTGCCAACACTGGTGCTGCAACCGATGGGGCAACGGCAGCCGACGGGACCTCCGTTGGCTCTCGCTTGACCTTTTTGGCTGGAGGTGCTGATGTGGCGTCGTCTGTTATCCGCCGCTTCCACGAGGCATCCGGGAGGATCTCCACTTCCTCCAACTCTTCTTCGTTCTCTACCTCGACCAGTAGCTTTTTTAAATAGGGATCAATACGTAAGTCGGAAGCCTTGATAAACTGCAGACAACAGAGCGTTAGTCCCTTTCTCAACCTCATGGATCTAGACAGATGCTTACATTGTGGCAAATTGTGCACCGCCAAGCTTTGGACCGTGCCTTCTTGTTGAATAGCAGGAATGTTTTCAGATCAAAGCATTGCAAGTGCTTGCAATGCAGACCGCGTGCTGGCAGATTAATCACACACAAGCCGAGTGGACACCGCAAGGAGAGCACCGTGGATGTGACGACAACATCGTCTTCGTCTTCGTCTCCAAACGACTTAATCACAGTCTGCGTGGCTTCTTCCAGCGTGATCTTGGCAGACGCTTGCTTGATCTCCTTGATCATCTGGTTACTGTCGCGGAACGAGACGATCTGCACCATGAACGCGTACACGGGCGGGTTCTCGTTCGTCCGCAGCTCAATCAGATTCCGTCCAACGCGCGTGAACGGGAAGAGATTGATCGGCAGCTCGCGCAATACCTTTGACGGGTTCGCCTGGCCTGGCGGTGCTCGTTGGACGAGCGGGACGTTGAAGCCGTTAACGTTGATTTGTGAAGACGCAGGCCATCGATGGCCATCCGCCAGTTCATCCTTGAGTGCAAAGCAGCGCAG
Source organism: Elongisporangium prolatum (assembly GCA_023335875.1). Classification (NCBI taxonomy): domain Eukaryota; phylum Oomycota; class Peronosporomycetes; order Pythiales; family Pythiaceae; genus Elongisporangium; species Elongisporangium prolatum. The sequence continues at coordinate 33,711 of JAADVW010000182.1, read as the reverse complement.
TTGCAACTCGAGCGTTCCTGGCGTCATGGCGCCGGGCTTGGCGTCTCGCTTTGAGTACATTTCGTTCAGATCCTGGTCCGAGATGTGGTACTCTATCCGATACGTGCTAAAGGACTTGGCGAAGCGCACGAAATTGGCTGGCCGAATGGTTTTTACGACCGACAGGAACGGATCGAAGACCTTGGAGCGGCACTTCTCGCAGTACCACTCGTCCACAGTTATCTGGTCAAGACAAGAGCGAGTCAGAGCCCATTCGAAGCAGAAGCAGCCAGCCAAGACAGGCGTACCGCTGCCATTTGGTGGCACTTGGCATGCACGACCAGGCCGCATTGAGTGCAGGAGACCACTTTGCCAGTCGCTGCGTCATTAATGCACAAACAGCGCGCGTTCTGGAGCGACGGCAGCGTCACAGCACTCAGGATTTCGACGTTCGTCGAAGCCGGGAGACCGTTGCCGTTGCTGCGCGGCGCACCTGAGCCCACCGACGGCGCGTACGCAGTGGCGGGTGGTAATCGCTGGAGCTGCGGATGATGGTGGTGGTGGCCGTTGCTGCTGGGCGCGACTGTCGGTCGGTGGTGGTAGCTTGGGATCGAGCGCACAGGCGCCGCCGGCATGGACGGTGCACTGGCGTAACGCGACGAGGGTGGCGTGTGGGCTAGCGGCATGGCCCCCGTCACAGACGCTGCTGGTGGGGACGTGGCCGTATGGTGCGGCCGACTGGCCGAGATCTGCATGTCAATGCAGCTCAGGCTGCCGCTGAGCTGGTCTGCGTAGTAGGCGGCCGTCGTGTGGTTGGACGCGTGCTCGAGCGCCTTGGCTTCAAAGGACTGCGCAGACAGGGGGGAGGACAGCATAAGTGACAGAAGCAGGCCAGACCAACGGCAGCATGCCGCTAGACTGATAACCCACGTACCTCAAGCGCCACGGCGATGCGGTCGATGATCTCCTGCTTGCGGCCGGAGCGGTGCAGGTTCATGTAGTTGAGCACGTTGCGCAACTCCGGCAGCCGCAGCTGGCCGAGCTTAGAGCGGATGCCGTGCAGCCGGCCCGAGTCGCCCATGGCTGGACCTGAGGCTTCTTCTCGTCCGAGCGTTTACGCGGCGACCGGACTGCCGCATGGATGGCGGCCTCGCTGCATTTGCGTCCGCCTTTGGCATCGCGCACGCGAGTTGCACCGCGTTTTGCGACACGGCGACCCAAGCGATCAGAAAACGAGGATGTTGTTAAACGCACCGTGTTTTGTTACACGCCGTCGTCAGTGCGGAATGCGCGCTCTAAACGGGAAAGCGATGCGATGCGGCGGAGAAGGCGGAAGAAGTCGCTGCTCCTGCGCCCTAGAGGAGCCACATGACACACTCAGCAGAGGAAGAGGAAGGAATAAAGGCATATGCGTGTGGTCCTCATGGTTGTGGTGTATTTAAAAGAGACAGGAGTGAGAACACACTGCACAAGAGACTACTGGAGTAGCGGTTGCATCGGACACGATCGAATGAAGACTCTAACGCGCGCGTCGTGCAACCCGCTCTCGGATGATAAGAGGCGCGAACCAGCGATGCGACTTGATCTGCTGCAGAGAGAAGCGATCTTTCGGTCGCTTCTGCAGAATCTACATGACATATAACGAACGAGTTGTTCTGTAAGGTCTTCCAGTACACTGGGGATGAAGCAATAGAGACTCGTCACGTACGCGTTGGATGAGATCCTTGGCAGCCAGCGACACATGGGGCGGCACCATGAGCGCCCCTTCAGTGATGCGCTGAATGGTCTCGTTTTGACCCTAAGGCACATTCTCATCAGTTTACGAGGAAGAGACGAGAGTTGCGGGCTCTACTACGTACAGGCGCTTCAAAGGGCGGACGGCCGACCAAGAGCTCAAACATGATGATACCCACGGCCCAAATGTCCACCGATTCATCGTACTTCTCTCCCTGTGGAGCGATTCAATGCTGTCAGACTGACACATGCTGAGCGAGAATGAGGCGATGGACACCTACGCGGATCATCTCTGGCGATAAATAGTCTAGTGTGCCACAGAGAGTGTCTCGACGCGTCCTAAAGCAGTCTGAGTGAGTTGGTTGGCTGTAAGAAGCAGAGAAGGCGACTGTAACGCACGCTTGCGAGACGTTGGAAGAAGACCAACCGAAGTCAGCGAGCAGGATGGATCCCTAGGCAAACAAACGTGTCAATACGAGTGCCAATCCCATCCTATTGCTCTGTCTGCCTTACTTCGTCCGAGAGCAACAGGTTTTCTGGTTTTATGTCGCGATGGATCACGTGCTGCTGATGACAAGCTTCCAACGCGCTGGAGCCAACGAGAGTGATTGGTCTGTGAGTCTTCCGATGCGTTGAAGACAGAGCCAACTCACTCACCTGACGAGCTGCGCGACGTAGACCATGGCCTCCTTCTCAGTAAAGCTGCCCATCATATCCATCACCAATGAGCACTCAAGATGCATGCACTTCAATGCCCACGGTACCGTTTGCCAGGCATTTGACGCAGCCGCTTGTACAGATCACCGCCGCCAGCGTACTTGAGCACCAGATACACTCCAAAGCGCAAGGCTTTAGTGCGATTCTCATCCTATCGACTCAACCATATGCAGGCTCCTACCTCGTGTTGTATCCTGGAAAGTGGCGTAGAGCGGCAGGATGTTGGCGTGGCGAATGCGCGAGTGGATCTCCACCTCCTTCCGCAGCTGATGCGCCACGCCTGCTGCTTTGAGCTGGTTCTTCACCAGCACTTTGAGCGCCACGATCTTGCGAGAGCTCTTTTCACGCGCGAGATAGACATGACCTGGATCCCGCCACAACCGATAGACGTCAGAGTCATTCAAAGGCCAATTCAGGCTAGCTGGACGTACCGAACTTGCCCTGGCCCAGCTCTCGTCCGATCTCAAAGTCCTGGAAGCTCCATGCCTTGGGCTGCTGGGCGCCTGCGGGCGCTGGCGGCGGCTGCTGGTGGTGGCCCGCTTGGGCTAACGTTGCATTTGCAACTTGATGTGAAGACTGGTATCTCTCTGCACAAAAGGACATCACCCATCAGCGATGCAATCAACCAGTTCAGCATGCGCACACGTACCAGCTGACGACCGCGACATGGAATGCTGCTGCTCGCGAATCTTCCCGTGCGAATAGCTGCGAGGCTGGGCCAGGCGACTGGGTACGTGGCTATCCTTCATGTCGACGTCCTGGTCGCCGCTGTAGCCGTTGCGGTTCTCATCTGGACGCCCGAAGCGCGCGCTGCTGCCGCCGGTAGCTCCACGATTCAGCATCGTCTTCTGCGCGGCATTCGGATATTTCACAACGTCGAGTATAGTATACATATGTATACGAATAGGAAGAGGGTGACTTTATCCGGACCAAAATCGGTTATATTCCTTGTAATTTTACTGATTGTTTACTTACGACTGGGCGAGTCGCTGGAATGCAGACTGCAGCTCTTGGACGCTGGCGAGAATGCTTTGGCTCTCGTAGAAGAGCACGCAGAACTGTGCACATTCAGCCATGATAGGTTCAGAAGAGACTGGTACGTTCGCTGGACGTACCTCCTTGAAGGACGCGCTTCTAAAGACAAACGACTCGACTTCAGCCATGGGCGGCATGTTGAAGCTGCAGCTCGCAATGGCTCATCAGTTGATGCCCCATAGCGCTAGCATAGCGATCAAGTCACCTGTGCTGCTGTTGGGCTAGAATCCGCAGCCGTGCGATCACGCGGTCGGCGGCCATGGCATTGGCGATGCTGTACTCGAACATGAGCCATCCCATATATTCCTGACCCAACATGAAGGCATTACGTCACCTTTCAGAGCGGATGTTGGCGCGTGGAGATGCGATCCGGCCTTCTTTTGAAGTCTGCATCTCGGTGTAGATGTCAAATGCGCGACTGAGAAACTCTAGCACCCACGTCAGGACTTGATGAGACGCCACGCCAGCAGTAGTGACAACGTATTTAGTACCATGATAGAAGAAGCAGACGCTGAAGGAGGCCAGGAAGCCACTCAGAGTGGCCATGACCCGCCCGTCCTCTGTTGGCGAGAGATGGAAGGTCGCTTGCTGCAACATGACAGATGGGAAGTCTCGGCACTGACTCCAAACGAGTTCTCGAAAGTCATCTAGCGACAGCTCTAACCACAGGAACAGTGAGCCGACGCTTCTCTCGGCCTCTCATCCAGCGATCCACGTACGCAGAGTCGGATCCACAGAGGCAAACGCTCGCTGGAGCTGCGAGAGGAACGCAGTGCGGTTCTGTAGACAGCCGTTGATGTACTCGAAGTCGCGGCCTCGGACGTTGCTTCCGCTGGCCACAGCGCTCCAGTAGCTGGCAATGAATGGCGCTGGCAGCTCGGGTCTCTGCTCCTGCAAGCGCTTGACCAGATCTTCCAGGAAGAACCTCGCGCCTGTATGCTGAAGGTACGCGTCATTGATCGACGCTGTGGAGTTGGGACCCAAAACGAAAGGATGCGACTGCTTCTTCGTGACGTTGGAAGACGTTGGAGGCAGACCGAAGGCACGAGCCAGGACGCGCTCTGCCTTGAGGCGGCTCATGCGCTTGGACTCGTCCATGACAATGCCGAAAGGACGTGCGAATAGAAATGCATCTATGTGGACCACAAATATGCGATCCAACTGCGATCCAACGGCTGCAAGATAGCAGTCGCAAAGATGAGTACGGTTGTGCTGGCCAAGATCACGGGCGCAGGCCTCGCAGGCCTGTTTGCTGGCGCCGCTGCGTACATTTCGCTGGCGCAGCATCCTGCGCTGGAGGAAACGGAAGCGTCCGAGTTCCAGGCGCCGTTCTTCCGCCGCATGTACTTTTACGCTGCTCGGATGCAGGCGCCCATGTCCATTGGCAGCGGCCTCAGCGCTCTGGCTGTCTACGTTCTGGAGCGCGATGCTCCAAACGCTCGCATTTGGCTCTCCAGTGGCTGTCTGATGACCTCGATTGCGCCGTACACCGTCGTATGCATGCTATCGCTAAACCACAAGCTAATCGACACGAAGCGCTGTCGAGAACGCGGCCACGACTGGCTGCACCGAGCATTGGTGCGCTGGGGAAGATTGCATCATGTGCGCACGTTCGCCAGTGTGTTGGCGTTCACTGGAATGCTGGTGGCCATGGCGTGCCAGCCGGAGCAGACTCCACGCAAGCTCCCATTGGCTCCAGCTTGAGAGGACTCGAGCGCAAGAGGAAAAGGACGACGATGAAACTAAGTGAATGAATCATAGCGAGATGAAGAGCATGAATATTGAGCAATGCGAGTGATGAGTGACGTGCGGCTAATAAATCTTCTGGAGAATATCAGACATGAGGTGGACCACACAATGTTCTTATAATGGAAAGACCGCCCATCCTCATTCGCGTGGCAGGCGTCACCACCATCGAGGGAAGCACCGAAGCAGACGCGTCATGGGTCCTGGCGAATCGCAAGTTGGCGTGAGTGCAGTGGCGCTGGCGCAGATCGCAGCCACTGGACTGGCAGGCGTCTTCGCTGGCGCGGCCACGTACATCTCTCTGGCGCAGCAACCTGCTCTCGAGGAGACCGACGAGCTCCAGTTCCAGGCCCCATTCTTCCGCCGCATGTACTTCTACGCCGCTCGGATGCACGCGCCATTGGCGATCGGCAGCGGTATTAGCGCTTTGGCAGTGTACTTTCTGCAACGCAACGATCCTCGTGTGGGCCGCATCGCTCGTCTGTGGCTCTACAGCGGCAGCCTTATGGGCGCGATTGCGCCATACACGATTGTGCGAATGCTGGCTCTGAATCTCCAGCTGATCGACACGAAGAACTGCAGGAAGCGCGGCAGTGATTGGATGCACAGGGCGCTCGTGCGCTGGGGCGAATTGCATCGTGTGCGCGCCTATGTCGGTATCGTGGCGTTCACAGGTATGCTCGTGGCCATGGCCTGCAACGGCCAGTCAAGAGAGCTGCCAGCCGCCATTCATTAATGGCCGCAAGCGTCTATGTGTAGAGTGCATAGATTGGTTTGCCAGCGGATATTTAATAGCGAAGCGAATGGAGAGTTGAAAGTCATGGAGCTTGGCAGTCATGCGCAACAGCAGAGAATATAAAAATAGAACGCTCGTGAGTTTCGACCTATCAGACCATAGAAGCGGGGTTTTAGATGCCAATCATTGGATAAAAAGGCTATTTTTCTTGAGGACTTGCTGGTTGCGAAAATACTCCGCGAGGGGCCCTCGTAACTTATTCACATAACGATCGTGGGCAACCACAATAATTTCATCCGTTTCACTTTCAGCCAATGAAATCGTTCCGCTGACCGATCAGTAGCCAATCGCCGACCGAGTATCTGCTTACTGCACTGAATTTTTCAAATTGCCTGCCGCATATTCCAAAAAAAATCGTCACAGAACGCATGGAGAATGCCACGCATTGCGCGAGGGGCAGATACGTCCCGCAGACACGTCCGGCAGACACCATGCAGTGCGGATACGCTGCACCTGCGGTCCATTGCGTGTACCGGGCGGGCGTCAACTCCGGACCGATCACGATATATTTCATTTCAGTGAGGATTGGTTTGTGAAATTTCAGCAGCCAATCAGAGACCGCCGTTCGTTATCTTAGCTTACCAGCTGCTGCCAATTGCAACCATTATCATCCAGAAAGGCGGAGGTGTCGATGGCGAGCGATGCAGCGCAGCGAGCGCTCGTTCTTTGCGAGTCCTCGGGGTCTTGACGAGCGCAGCACGACAGGTCGCAGGAAAAGCAGTCATTCCGCTTTTTGTTCAGCCCTTGCGAGCTGCCTGAAGCCCCGAGAAAGACGATGATGCCCCATGTCATGCAGCAGCAGGTCGTGCTAGAGGCCTACGCACTGCGCAGCCAAGCACACAAGGCCATCAAGCACCAGCTCTGTGAGCACATCAAGCAGCTAGAGAAGGCTCTACAGCACACGCGACTCGAGCTCTTTCACGCGCGTGAGCAGCTCACGCGCACGCAGGAGCTGGCCGATGTGGCGCGAGCACATCGCGAGCGCAAGCGCAACATGGACGCCCTCCTTACCTTCTACGACACGCTTCTGCACAACAAGCAAGACGACGACGAGGAAGAAAAGCTGATCGACGCTGTGGAGTCTGTCAAAGAGGACTGGCCGGTGGGAAAGACGACGCAAGACCCGGAGGAGGACGCGGCGCAAACGGCGGAACCATCCGAGGAATCCTGCGCCACCCACAAGACAGTTGATAGTCCAGACAAACATCCACCGGCTCCTCTGAGTCGTTCCAGCTTCCAGGAGCTGCTCAATATCCAGAAACAAGAGGCAGAAGACGTCAAGGCAGGCGGCATTCGCTGGCACCAGCTCGCTCTTCGCCAGCTCTCAGCAGAGCGCCTTCGGTCGGCATCGGAACCGCCCACACACGTTCACTCCAGCACAAAGTCCAAGCTCTCTCCCAGCGAATCAAGCAAGGCTCCTTTCAGCTTTCGACAGCTTGTGGCTATTCGTGATGCGACCGGAAGCGAGAGCGGATGGCACCGCGCGGCGCTCCGCATCCTGGCCAAGCAGCGCAAGCAGCTCCGTCTCCAAGTCTCGTGCGACCACGACGGATCCAACGACAAGCAGCCGCTCAGTAACACCAACTCCTCCGCTTCCACGCTCAGCTTCGCTTATGACTCCGACTCGGAAATCTGAGCGCCACATTTCCTTATCTAGTCTCTCGTCATACAGTACGATCGCCAACAAGTTATCTTATTGAGTTTATCTACTCTGCAAACTGATTCAGACCTACGTTTATTGTCAACTAGAGTATATCTTTGCTAAAACGCTCTTGTGACCATTATTTGCGTTTGTTCCACTCGTCTGAAGCTGAATTGATGCAAAAGCACGACAATTGCGACGTCGTATGAGTTCCCGTCTCATCAAAAGAGCGTTGGTCTAACGTGTGATGCAAAGCAGGCAAGGACTTCCTAATGGAAATATGGGAACGAAGTACTCAACAAATGATGGTAGACGGATCATTGAATATTGTAGATGTCTTGAGTTGGAGCTACTTTAAAGTAGACTGAAACCAACACTGCGCACTCTTACTGAAGCCGTTAGCTTCAACATTCGTTCTTCGCCGCAGCTTCCGCGTGATAGTGCGATTTCGAGACGAAGACTCTCCTTTCACAAGCACGATATGTACTAATCCTGCACAAACTTGACTCTCCATCGAGTTGACATTGACTTACACACTGAACAGGATCAGAAATTCTCCTCCTGTCTTCTCATTTGAACTGACAGAGAGCAAAACCTACAAGGATACGACATCGTAATATTCGCTAATCGTATGCAATGGGTATGTAAAGTATAGATCATGTATAGATACACACTTACAGCTGATCCAATATGCCTTTCATGCCACACACCAAGCTCACCCGAGAGCAAATACTCGTCACTCTGGATCACTCCGAACACAGATGGCAAGTCGTGGGATTCCTCGTATTGTACCGTTTTGCGCTTCGTTGTGTCAGAAGCCTGCCTCTATGTACTCTTACAGCAACATACGCTGGTCACTGGATCTGTATCGCCTTGGAGGTGACACTGTAGGTGTCGCGCAGGTACAGATCCACTATGGAGACGTAGGTCTACTGTGCTTGCTCTGTTGCGCTTCAACTTGCTCACTCGAAAGGCAAAGTGACCGTCACTCTTGCTTGCAAAATTATACCGTGTTTTGAAAATTAAAGATCTGACCGACCAACCAAAGAAAACAGCAAACAGCTTTTAATTTGTAATGAACATAACGACCGACCGTTCAGCTGGCAATCGGTTGCTGATTGGCGGGAGGAGTGTGTTGCAACTTGAGGGGCCGACTGCCGACCAAGCAAAAAACCAACGCCGTTGACCACCAGAGCCGACGAGCAGCAGAGCAGGCGGCCGCAGAGAGAACGAGAGACAGTATGAGCGCGGCGGACGAAACGCAGGAGCAGCAGACCGTGGAGACGGTGCAGCCGGAGGAGCCGGTCGTGGCGCCTATCACCACGAGCGTGCAGGACCTGTCGGTCAAGGTGAGAACTGATGCGCAGTCCCATGCGTCAGACTAGTGCTGACTGCGCCTCTGGGCTTGGACAGCATCCGCTGCAGCACCGATGGGTGCTCTGGTACGACAACCCCAAGAAGCGCCACTCGACCGAGTCCTGGGAAGAGAATCTCAAACTCGTGTACGCGTTCAACACGGTCGAAGACTTTTGGTGGTGCGCACTGATGGCATTTGCGCAAGACCTGACTGGTGCTAATGCTAATGCCATTGCTGATGCGACAGCCTGTACAATAACATTCTGACGCCCACGAAGCTCGCAACTGGCAGCAACTACCACTTGTTCAAGGAGGGCATCCGTCCCATGTGGGAAGACCCCATCAATGCCAAGGGCGGCAAGTGGATCTTCACCAACTCGCGTGCACGCAAGGCGCGACTAGATGAGTGCTGGCTCCACGTGGTACGTAAGCCGACCGCCGTCTCCATATCTGAGAGCTGGCTAACACGCTCTTGCTGCAGATGCTGTCGCTCATTGGCGAATCCCTCGAGGACGAAGACGATATTTGTGGCGCTGTGGTCAGCGCCCGTAAGGCACAGGACCGTATCGCCATCTGGAGTGGCACTGCAGACGCGCAGGAGCGCCAGAAAGCCATCGGCCGCGGTTTCCGCGCGGCACTTATTGACTTTGGCAAGAATGAGACGCTCAAGTACCAGTCGCATGCCGATGCCGCCGCTAGCGGATCCAGTTTCCAGAATGAAGTGTACGACTATCGCTGATTGCAATTGCATTGTGGTGGCGCTCGTACTGACGATGGCTCTGTTCTCTGCAGTTTATATGAAGCTTAAATTCCATTTTGAGACACTCGACCACGCCTTTGAGCATGAAGCTGAGGCCTTGGTACTGCTGTTGTGATCTCGTATTCAGGGCCCTGGCGACTTCGGTTGGCTCCGAAAAGTTCGGAAAGACAGCAAATGCGCGTCTGTCTCTGTGTGTCATAATCAATTCATATCATCACTCAGTCCATTCGCTGATCCTGCATGTAATACAGCTAAACCATAGACCGGTCACATTACTTGGAGTTTACAATACCAAACGGTTACTCCGAGAGGCGATATATGTTTGCTGATGGCCAATACGTATGGTTTGAGACAGCACTCAGAACAGCTTACAGCCCCAAAGCGCTTTGTATCCGACCTCCTGCAGTTCGGGTGTTGAAATTCTCTTGGGCCAAATCAATGTTCTGTCTTCAGGAAGATAGTTTCTCTATCTTCCGTTTTTGTATCGCGTGTGACGTGTGACTGCTGATCAAGATTCGCAATCATCCTCCAATCTTGTCACCACGAATTCGCTTCCTTTTGAATAACACGATGCACCAGTCCTTCGAAAACTGAGCAATGATCCTGCGAAATTGAACGAGTCACACACTGAGACAACGCATTCTCCGATGTGTTTAACGTATCTCCATTCATTTACGACTGCTGTTGGCGATTGACGACTCCGGCGTGGAGACGATGGCAACCAATGCCGGTGCTATACTGGAGCTGGGTGGCTCATTTGTGCGTTAGCGATGGTGCCGCATGATTGAGACCAAGCAATTGAACCAGTTGGATCTACAGCGTCAACGCATTGGCGATGGAAGCGATGAGGACACTGGTAAATTGTTGTCGTTACAGGTATACTGGAGCTAGTAGTTACGGGTCCTAGAGGCGAGAGCTGCTGGGAAAATCGATTCATGATTGCGAGAACTCTTTGAACCAGTCTACCAGGTCTTATCCCACAGGATCTCACGTCGAAGTTTGGCTTCCAGATCCGCATTGTCAGCTTGTAGTGCAATGATATCGTCTCTTGCGAGTCTCAAGAGCTCCATCGCGTAGGCGTACTTGGCATCCATCTCGTGCTTCTCCCTTGCGAAGTCCTGCTTAAGGTTTTCCAGCGTTCTCGTCAAAGACATTTTCATGTCCAGCTTCCACTCGCTGTGCTGGAGTTGCACGGCATGCAGCTGCTGCTGGAAGGACAGCGCTCGACTGCGCTGGGTCTCCACCTCTTCCGCCAGCTTCTTCTCCTTGTCTACGGTGGCCTCAAGAGCCAACTGCAGACGATGCTTGTCTTCTTCTGCAAGCGCTTGGAACTGCTTGCGCTCTTCCTCCAACGCCTGCTCGAGATACAGCGCTCGCTCCTGCTGCATTTTCTCGCGCTCGTCCTCTTGGATCGCGCGTCTCAGCGTCTCGTCTTCTTCCAACAGCGCACTCTTCGCGGCCATTTCGGCCTCTTCCTCCACAAGCTCTCGCTCGCAGGCGGTAAGCTCCTCTTTGAGCCGGACCAACGCGTCGCGATCAGCGAGAACGACCGCCTTGGTGGCCTCAATCACACTCATCAGCTGCTGCTTTTCCGGCATGGGCAGCGTGGTCTGCTCCTGGAACTTCTGGACGTCCAGCTGGAGCTTGCTCTTGCTCTGGGCGTAGCTCTGCTTGCGAGCGCGCATCTGCTTAGAGACCGAGACCTTGCGCTGCTGCAGCGTCTTGATCTTCTTGACGATGTCCATCTTCTCCTGCTTGACCGTCTGCATGAAGCCCAGAATCTTCTTCTCGTTCACAAGACTGTTGAGTCGCTCCTGCTCGTACATCTCCGTCAGTCTCTGCTTCTCCTCCCAGGACTGCTGCTTGGCTCGCTCTAGATTCGCGATCGTCTCTTCCATCTTGCTCATGACGTCGCTACTGGGCTCTCCGGATGAGCCGCCGATGGACGAGGAGTTGTCCACGCGCCCAGACGAAGACGCCGACGTGGGCCGCACCATCTGCCGCAGCTTCTCGATCTCCTCGCGCAGCTCTCGGATGATGCGTTCGTTGATGTCCTCGTTCTTCTTGGTGGCGTTCTTGATCGACTTGGCGCGGTTCGCGTACACGAGCGTGCTCACGCTCTCGTCAAAGTTGTCGTCGGCTGGCGAGATGGCTGCGATCATGACAGTGAGCGAGTTCCCGCCGAGCGACTCCTGCAGCAGCCGCGTGAGCTTCGAGTCGCGATAGGGCACATGCGTCTTGCCGCGCTTGGACTTGTCGGTCGCCAGCATGTTGATCACGTTGCCCAGCGCGCTGAGACTCTTGTTGATGGCCGCGCCTTCCTTGAGCCGATCGCCAGTGGCTCCAGTCTTGGACGCGCGCTCCGAGCCGGCCAGATCCACGAGATTGATTTTGGCTGCCATGCTCGTCTCCTTCTGCACGCCGTTGATCAGCTCCTGCGTTCTCTTGGACGCCAATTTGATGGTGAAGCAGCTGTGAGACCGCGAACTGCGCTCGTTCATCTGCGTGGCTGCCACCTGCCGCACCTTGTTGCCCTGCTCCAGCAGACGCAGCACGTCGCCCGGCTCCTTGACCACCAGCTCGGCCAGTTGCTCCACGTAGATGCCCATGTCCGGATGCTCGCGGATCTTGAGCAGCTTGTCGGACGGGTTGAGCAGGTCCTTGATCACCTCGTTGTAGATCTCCAGGAACGACACAGTGACCAGGAACTTGAGCTGCGGGTCTTCCCGCTGGGACCCTTCGATGCGACGGAACAGGTCGCCGTTCATGAGCGGCACGATGCCAGGGTCGTCCCCGGAGCCCATCATGGTGTGCGTCTTGCCGGAGCCCGTCTGGCCGTAGGCGAAGATCGTGCCATTGTAGCCCTGCAGAGCTTGGTCCACGAGCGGCCGAGCGACGTCTTCGTACACTTGGGCCTGCGTGCTGTCCATGGCATAGGCAAAGTCGAACGTGAACTGACGAACGCCGTTGGCATTGCTGGCTCCATCGGCTGCAGGATCAGCGGTCGACAGGGCAGAGGAGCCGCTGGAGTCTTCCTGCGTCAGAGCTGGATTGGTCATCACGACTGTGCGGCCGTCGATCAGCTGCACGACGCACTGCGAGCGCATCTGCGTCTCGCGAGTATTCATGGGCCGACATCGCACAGCCACTTTGACGTTCACGTCCTTGGACATTTGGAAAAGCCGCAATGGCGACTGGTCGAGAGGCTGGAAGAGACGCCGAGCACAGAACTGAGACGGAGAGAGAGAGAGCCGCTATTGCGTCTCAATAATATGGTATTCCAGTGCTTAGCCATCTATGCGCTCTTGGACGCGTCTTCACTGCTGCTGCTGCTGTCGTCACGGCCGAACCAAGCGCCGCGGAAGGGCAGTAGAGGCTGGATGTGCTCCTTGAACTGCCAGCGGAGGCGGTCCACAGCGTTCTCCACCGAGTCCAGCGCCGGACGCACGTCCAGATACACGGCCAGTGGACGGCCGGGCTCCGGCTGGCCCGAGTAGAAGTCGATCACATAACGCACTTCCTTGCCTTCGCGTTCGATAGTCCAGTCGTGACGGTCGAAAGGCAGCACGGACCTGATGCCAGGACGTCAGTCTGGAGCTCTGAGAGGCCACGCGCATGGAACAGCAACGTACCAGCCCAGGAGGTTCATCATTCGCGCCTTGGGACTGTAGTCCGTGGGCTTGCCCATGAAGCGCTTGAGCTTGGGCGTCTCCATAGACCTACAGACCAGAGCAATCAGCCTCTCACGTTTGCACCAAAGCAGCAATAGCGATTGACGTACGGATGGAAGGCGCGCTCCCACTTGAGCACTTCGGTCCACGTCTGCTCGTTGACCGTGTTGTGGATGGCCACGATGGCCTTCATGTCTTTGCTCTCGGGGTCCCAGCCCTTGCGCTGCATGGCCTTGAAGTACATCTCCTCGGACGGGTACTCCCATCGCTGCGAATCGGCCGCGCCGTTCTGGTGCGCGGGCGTCTCGCTGCTCTCGGCCTTGGGGATGGACGACACGGCGCGCTGGGACGACAGATTGTTTTGCGTCGGGCCGGCCGCCGGACCTGTGCCGTGCGCCATGTTGCGCATGTGGGCCGAGAAGCCGTGCTCGCCCTGGGCCTTGCCCGTCGCCCCCGCCACGTGATGCGGACAGCCTGCGGCCGCCGCTGAGTTCACTTCGGCCGTCATCTTTGTGCAAAATGAGTGGGTTTGGGTGGTGCAGATGTTCGAAGACCCACGGGTTTAGGTGTGTTATACAAACCTCAAGCACAGATATAAAAGCAAATGGGTTTGTACGGAGCCTTCAACATGCGATAAATTGTCCTACAGTTGACCTAAGATAAATGCGCGTCGACCTCATCAGGCGCTCGACTCGGCGCCGCCATAGATCGGCGGTCGTGAAGCTCCGCCTGATAGACTCGAGTACTCGGTCGAGTGCGCTGGCAGCTGCTGCATGGGTACTGGTCGCTTGCTACAAGTACACGATCACATCAGTACTGTCCCACGCGCCAGCGCTGCGTCCGACGGCCCACGTACCTCTCCGAGAGCAGCATGTGTAGCCACGAGATGAGCAGCAGCGCCGAAAGAAGCATGGCGCCTTGAGCTGCGCAAGCCCGCACGCTCATATCAGCACAACGCACGGCCACAGACAGCGTCTTGGGTCGCGTCCAGATGGCCACCAAGTACCAGATCGTGGCCAGCGCCACAATGCCGTCCTCCGCGTACAGCAAAGCCAGCAGCGCCATGACCAGCACGACGCTCAGCAATACCACATAGCCTTCCACGGCCAGATACGATTGCTTGGCCTGCTGCAGCGACATGGCCAAATGCGTGAAGGCCGTGACTGTGACCCAGCCAAAGTAGAGCGCGATGGGTAGCTCATTACACGCGTACTCCTTCCAGTCGAAACTGCCGCGCGCGTTGCGGTCGTTGACCGAGTAGATATACAACATGAGCAGCACCAGCCAGAGCAGATAGATCAGCACTGTAGCCGCGTACACGTGGCCCTTGACGAAGGCCAACACCCAAGCCGTGTTGGTCACACACGAGAGCGCGAAGCACGCGCGCAGCTGCATGGGCTTGGTCGCGTCCGCGTATAGCGAGCACTCGGGATAAAACACGTCCACGAGCACCAGCAGCCCCTCAAGCACGTAGATCACCAGCCAGATCAGCAGCGCGAAGGTCGCCGGCGAGATGAGTGTCTCGTACGCGCCCCAGAGTCGCACGAATTCGTGCGCGTACGCGACGTTGACGGCGGCTTGCATCACGAACAGCGCGGCGTTGAGCAGCGCGAGACGACTGGTGTCCGCGGTCATCATCACTGGTCCAGGCGGCCGTGGCAGCAGCGTCAGAGCAAACAGCTTGGCAAAGGAGAAGTGAACATGCAGCCAAGCCATGCACAAGCGCCAGTTGGATTCCAACGGGACGAGCCGCTTCCAACTGACGCATGACGTTGAAGTTTCGAACTGAAGCTCTATGGAATCGCATGAGGTCAGGAATGCGACAGACGCTGATTGGGAATACGTCAAAGGTTCCTGTTAAACTGGCTCTGCTCACTAGACAGCAATGCAATGCTACTCAAGACCATCTACGTCTTCACCTCAAGCGAATCGTACGTGCGAGGAGCTCGAGGAGCGGGCGGCACCACCGGATCGGCTGGATTCCCCATAGAGCGCGCAGGCGGCAGCGTATAAAGAGGTTCCTCTTCCCTACAGAACAAAGAGTCTTCTCGTCAGCAGCAACCAGAACAAGCCATTTCCTATCAACAAACCTGCGAGGCCAGATCCACTGCGCCACCAACATTGTAGCCAGCACGATAACGCCCTCGCAAGCACAAGCGGCGACGCTAATGTCGACGCAGCAAGTGGGAGAAGGCTTGGGTCTTGTCCAGATCGCGATGAGGAACCAAAGCGAGACGAGTGGAAGGACCATGTCGTGCGTGTACAGCAAAGCGACCAGCGCTACCACCAATACCACGCACACGTGCGCCACATAGGCCTCAGTCGTCATGTGCCCGTCCTTGGAATGCTGCAAGGCCATAGCCAAATGCGAGATCGCTGTGGCTAGCACCCAGCCAAAGTAGACTGCCACCGGCAGCTCGTTGTAGATGTACGACTTGGGGTCGAAGAAGCCACGTTGGATGCTCGCAAGTCGATCACGCACCGCGTAGACGTAGAGCACCGATAATGGCACCAACAGCACGAAGATCAGGACTGTAGCTGCGGTCATGAAGCCGTGTGTGTAAGCGATCACCCAAGCTGGATTGGTGAGTCGCATGATTGTGAAGCAGATCCGCAGACTTGAGCTGCCGGCGTACAGCGAGTGGACCGGATAAACCAGATCGACAAGCACAAGCAGTCCTTCGAGCAAGTAAATGACCACCCAGATGCCGAGCGAGTAGACTGCCGGAGTCAGAGGCGTTCCAAACACGCGACTGGGCTCGGCAAAGCTAGATGCATAGACCACATTGACCACGATCTGCATCACGAACAGCGCAGCATTGAGCCACGCCAGCAAGCTCGACTCCATTGTTGCTGACAAATCCGATGCGGATCTGAAGGATGCGAGTGAGGTGACAGATATGGCAGTTAGAGCCTGGCTTGTCCCAAAGACCAACTGGAAGACGTTTGCGCAGCGTCGCACGTTGAACAGATTCAAATGGACCTTAAGACTGAACATGACATTGCGACGGCCATGTAGAATTACGCATTGCGTGGATGATGTGGCATGGCACTGCTATCAAAACAAGCCAAAGGCTGAGGCTAGTTCTGCACATGTCAAGCCAAAAGCAATGCAAACATGCATACCTTTGAACATACCAGAGATGCATCCATGCCACAAGCAAAAGACTGCCCAGCAACAGACTCGCTTCGCCAGCGCAAGCGCGGACGCCGATGTCCTCGCATCGTTCTTCCACTGGAGCTGCGTCTGTCGGTCGCAAGCAGACTGCGGCGAGATACCACTGCACAAGCAGCAGCACGACAGTGTCTTGCGCGTAAAGAAGCACAAGCATCGACAGCACAAGTAGAACCGTCACAAGAACGACGTTGGCTTCCATCGATAGGGTCTTCTGCTGGGTCTGAGTCAGCGCCATGGCCAAATGCGTGAACGCAGTGACCGCGACCCAGCCGAAGTACACGGCCACGGGCACGTCGTTGCAAACGTAGACCTTGAGATTGAATTCCCCTCGAACATTCCGGTCCATGATTGCAAACACGTAGAGCACCAGCAGTGGCAGCAGCAGCAAACAGATCAGCACTGCGGCGGCATACACGTGATGGTTGGCATCTGTGATCACGTAGGCTGTGTTGAAAACCCGCGAGGCTGTAAAGCAGACGCGTAGCTGCTTGGGCTTTGTTGCGGCTGCATATAGCGAGTGCTGGGGCCAGAATACATCGATGAACACCAGTACCGTCTCCAGGAGGTACACCAGCACCCAGGCAGACAGCGAGTTGCGGCCAATCTCGATGATCTTGTGGGCGTACGCGAGATTGACGGCGATCTGCGTGACGAAGAGCGCAGCGTTGACCAGCGCCAGCGGATGGATCTTCATGGTCTCGAGTGGGTTTGCGAGTGAGGCGAATCGACCTGTCTCATGGGGAGAAGCGACACCAACTGGTACATCAAACGTACGTTCATTTGCACTTAGGCTTCCGACGTCTTGACGCTGCCGTACTGCGGGCGCTTGGAGGCGAACCACGTTGTGAGCCCACGCTCGTTCGGCGAAGCACTGGGAAATACATAGAGATACACTGGTCAGTTCTAGTACAATTGCAGCACTACGCATTGCCTACATGTGGAGCAGCAGCACGCGCTGAACGATGGAGACCAGCAGCATCGAGACAAGCACGCCAGCAGCCAGAGTCGCACTGGCCTGCACTTGGTCCAGCACTTGGCCATTTACTGCGTCAGAGGAAGCTGTGGGGTTGGAAGCGAGAGCGACCAGGAACGAGCAGACGACGATGGCAATCACAGGGTCTTCTCCGTACACCAGTCCGCTCAAGGCGAGCACGCAGAGCACGCCCAAAGGCACCAGGTACGAGCTCAGCGACGAGGACGAGTCCCCCACCACGGCTCCGGTCCAATTGAGCACTGTCGTCACTGACACAGAGGCGAACAGGAGACGAATACCCAGCTCACTGCCAAAGAACGACCGCCAGGCGAATGGCCGTACGCCGCGTTCGTACAGAGCGAACAAGTAAAGGTTCAGGACCACCAGCCAGACGATCGTCACAGTCAGTGCAGACAGCATCTCCCAGCCGTGGTAAGCCAGCAGACTCCAGCAGGCATTGAGAACACAACTGAGCACAAAGAGGCCGCGAAGGACATCGGGTCGCGCCGCCTTGTCGAACAACGAGAGATGGCGGTAGAAGCTGTCGACACAGACCGAGGCGAGCAGCAGCACGCTGCTCAGGTAGTAGAGCGCTTTAAAGGACCCCGCAGGCGTGAGCAGCGAGGATCTCAGCTGTGCATCGTTCATGGTCGTGGTGTAGCCCACGACCAGCTGCCAGGCGCCAAAGGCGAAGACGCAGAGCGCGGGAAGCCAGGAAGACATGGAGGTCGTCATGCTTGCGGAGCTCTTGGTCGAGTGACTGATTTAATGAATTACCACGGAATTACGAATTTGTACGAACAAACAATTTTGTATCACGTTTGTAGCCACATCATTTCAGAGAATCACAATTAGATTAGAATAAGCAACTCCTTTGCCATACATCGCACCATTCTCATATATACAGCTTACACTACCACCTGACCTCTTAGACGAGAAAGTGGTGCGCTAGACCAATGAGCACAAAGGCGGCAATCACAATCGCATTCTGAGCGCAGCAGGCGCGAACGCTCAGGCTCACACGCTCCGTAGTGATGTCCAGCTCTTGGTCCCTGACAGAAATGCCTACAAGCGCCCAGATGACCACGACTCCGAGCGTGACATCCGTTTCATACACGAGCGCGGCGATTGCGAGGACTGAGAGGATCGAGATCATAACAGTGTAGACAGCTAGCGGCAGGTATCCCTCCACGATCTCCTGCAGCGACATCGTGATCATGACAAGCGTTGCGGCACAAGTCCACGCGAAGTAGACGATCAGCCCCGGCTCGCTGCAGATATAATGCAGCCAATCGGTGTCACCGTGGCTTCGATCCTTGAGAGCGTAGACGTAAATCGTGAGAAGCACACTCCAGAGCGCCACGAGTACGAACGTGGACAGGTGAATGTACTCTCGCGAGAATAGTACGACCCAGATCGTGTTGAGCACGCAGGTGCAGGCGAATAGCAGTCGCAGTAGCGTCGGATCGGCCGAAGTTCCGAAGAACGACCAAGACGGACTCGCGCAGTCCACCACGACCATCACCATCAGCAGCATGTAGATCACACCCCAGATCGAGAAAGCGTAGGGTGCTGGCGTGATTAGCGTCTCGCGTTTGTGCGACTTGGGGCCAAAGTTCTTGGACATGGCCTTGTTGACCACCAGCTGGACGGCGAACAGCGCGGCGTTGATCCAGGCGAGCAGCATCTTGTCGAGGACTGTTGGTGTTGTGGCTCTTTGGCGAATGAGCGCAGAGGTGAGTCAGCATTTCAGAGAGCATTGGGTAAATAATTTTGAACCCACAGACACAACAGAATCAATCATTCCCGATTCTTTGGGAGGAATGTGACATCACCAAAACAAAATTGGGGTTTTGGGTGACTCAGCTCATTTTGATATGCCCAAACTCTCTCGAGGACGTGCTTGGAAGCTCATCTTCCTGGTCTTTACCTACGCGAGCGCACAGAATTTGAGAATCCAATGCTTGGATAGCTGTTCATTTTCTGAACCCATGCTACAATACAGTACAGTAATGAAATAACGCTTCTGTATGACTTTATTTTGTGCATAAAACATCCTATTTTAAGTTGCGGATCCGCAACATAAGCGATGGAAGATTTCAATTCGAGAAACTATCATTAAGTTTCATTACTTTCATTCCACGTAAGTGGTACCATGATTTGTAGTACAGAGAATCATTCGTCAGTTCCATATTCCCTCCCCCCCGCATTTCCAGGCCCCGCCGGCAGCCACCGCGACTACCGCAGCGGCTCGAGGCTATCGCGCACGTCGGGTAGTGTTAATGAAGACGCGAAAGATAGCACGTCCATCGTACGTGCCGGCAGCGGACTACGAGATGGACGGAAGCGAAGAAGTACTCGACGACCAGGAAAATCAGGCAGCCGAGGCTCCACAAAAGCCTCGTCAGCCTTCGCCACGCGACGACGGGGGCCCAAATGCGTCAGACGAAGAACCGCCGACACAGTTGGCCCAAGCACGATCCGAAGAAAGCTAGTTTTACTCATTGATTGGTGCGAAAATTTAATTACGATGTGGTACAGACTCCAGCGAGGAGCAAAATGATGCAGACGAGGAAGAACAACAATCAGAGAATGTCGCCATTGGAGGGAATTGGGCGAAATTGAGAGTCGTCGGTAAGTTGCATTAATTTTTGAGTGACTCACGGACGACTTTTCACGAAACGCGTTTGTTTTGGTACGTGAAGATGCTAGCGAGGAGGACGCAGGTGACGACGAGTCTTCTCAGCCAGTCCAGTTTGAAGGAAAGGCCAAGAAACCGCACCAAAAGAAGGCTGCAGGCTGAACTACTTAGTAACTACGAGTGACTTTATAGCTGATGTTCAACTCTTCCGCAGCAACCAAGCAACATGCTAAGATCCCTCAACATTTCTGCGTGGGTCCAAGCGTTCTCAAAGTCACAATAACGAAGGTATATTGGATTTATTCGAAATGGCTTTCGAACAACTTTTGAGTCAGCGATATGCTATGCACGTATAGATCCGACGCTCGTCACGACAAAGAGAATGCGATACAGCAAGAGCCTTCCTGCGCGGCAAGAAATTGTGTCAAACTGGCCAGATATACGCGTCCCAGTGGCTCACTTCATGCCTACGGTTTTCAAATCATGGGAGGAGTTCGATGCTGCATTCGCAGAATATGAAACGAAGAATTTTGTCCACTTGCGCAAATGATCCAGTCTGTCTCGTGAACCATTCAACAAATCGCAGTCGTTTACCTTATGTGGGTTATCGGAAAGAGCGTTTCTTATATTTTCTTGTTTGTAGTCCACAGAAGGAAAATATTCCACAGAGATTCGAAAAAGCCTACAGCGAACACCGTTGCACACATAGTTGCCGTGATGAACCGCGCGGAAAGGGAGAGCGAACCCATATCTACACGCGATTCATTGGATGTGATACTCGGTTTAAAGCTGAAGTGAAACGTATCAACGCGAAGGAGTGGGGTGATATTGTTCGCAACGAGATCCGAGTTCTCAACCACAACGTGAATGAGGAGATATACCATTCATATCGCGACAGTGGCATGATTACGGACGAGGTGTTGCCGGCTGCCCTGGATGTATTGGTCGAGCACAAAATTCCTGCCAAGTACATCGCAGAGTATGTATCTTCTGCCTCACGTTTGTATCCATCTCATTTGGTTCCCACGACGTGATACTACCAAAAATTGTTGCACAGGTATATCCACACCACGCAGGGTGTTCGCAACCTCAAGAACTTCCGACGCGAAAATCATAAGCCAGAGATTGAGCTGTCACGATTGGTGAACGATTTTATGTCGGTGGATGGAAATGAAACCACCATCATCCGAGACAACAGCGACATTACTGTGGGGATCATGATGCAGACGAAGGCACAGAGGACATATTTGATCACTACGGAGAGAACTTGGTGATGGATTGGACCCACAACACCAACCACCTGGGGTTTTATTTGGGTAAGTCACCGGCGAGTTGGATAGTGACTTATGGGCAACTTTTTTGAGCAACTTTCACGTGACTCACGAGTTATTCTGTCTTATAGGAAGTTTGGTCGTTACCTTTTGCAGCGAGCGAGGAATTTCTGTATGTGACTTCCTGGTTAAATCAGACGAAGGAAATGATGGGTGAAGTTTTGCGCGCATTTAAATTGTACAACCCGAAGGCGGCCCTAGTTGAATCATTTGTTATTGACAGGATTACACAGAATGGCGCGTATTGAACAACCTGTTCAAATCAGCCTATGTGCTTTTGTGCCAATTCCATGTGATCAAGTATCTCCGGTTTGAAATTGGACGCAAGCGGTATAATATCGGACCATCAATTCAAAAGTCACTGATGTGTTGCGTGAAAAAGATGGTGTATGCGCACAATGCTGATTATTTTGAGTCAGCATGGAATGAATTTCGCAGTATCTGGATGTCGTTTAAGGAGTTTGCGCCAATACTTGCCACGATTTGATCGCTTATTTTGAGAAGTACTGGATATCATGCACGCAGATGTGGTCGGATTTCAAGCGCAACAAGGTCTTTTCGGCTACAAACACCACTACAAATAGAATCGAGGCGAACTGGTGCCAGCTGAAAGCGATGTTGGGTGAGAAAACGTCGATGAATAACTGTGTTGTTTCACTTTGGAAGCATCAGATGACGGTGCTTCGCTCGTTGGTCACGTCGAATCGAACAACCAATTCTCGTAGGAAATTTTCTCCGTTAGCACCTGAGTTTTTATCATCTCTGCTGTCTGATCTCAGCCAGTATACAAGTAAAAAGGTTATGAAGCAATGGTACGGGTATTTGACGCTTCGAAAGACGGTCGTGTCGTCACTGGACAAGTCAGTCACGCATGCAAAGGCTTTCAATATGCGTACCAGTCCTATAGCAACCAAGACCACGCATGCTGATGACTTCAAGTGGACGTGCACCTGCGGGTACTATACTTCCATTCGTCTACCGTGCAAACATCTTATCTACGTTGCCCGCGACTTGTTAAAAATGAGAAAATATCCTCTTGAGGGTCTTGTGAAGCGATGGAAAATGAGTGAGGCAGAGTCGATGATGTTCAACGTTTCTGCAACTTTAGAGTCGCTGGGTGAAATCGTGTCAAAGAAATCGCGTTCGGCCGAAAATTCTCAACAAAAACCGGCGCGAAAAGTGGTGTACGCACGACTCCAACCAGGAGAGGTCTGCCACAACACTACACAGTCATGGCAAGAAAAATTTAACTATATTCGGCGCGAAATGGAAGATCTGGCTGAAATCTTAGTTCAATTTCCATCGCGTGCCTTCATGATGATCTAAAGAGCACTCTTCAAACGATGAAGAAGAACTGGCAAGAATTGCTGGACGTGAGATACGGCAACACCACGACCGAAGACTCATCTCAAAGTCAGGGAATCGCTCGAATCAATGAGTGGGAGCAAAAATTAGAAGAAACGGCGCTCGGGACCTTGGTTGATCGTCATTATGGCGCCAACACTTCTGACGAAGAGATGGATGAGGACCTAGATGGTGATGATTGGACTAAGCCAAATGGGGATGACACCTCGATCCTTGGTGAAGCAAGCGAGATTCTCCAGGCCTCGCAGATAGTCTCCCAGATTTTTCTCTCTCGGAACATTCTCAGCAAGTGATTGAAGGAACAAGCATGGACGACGATCAGGTAATCCCAGCTTGCGACTCAATGTTACTTAACAGCAACTCACGAAACCTTTTTCCGTAGAACACACTTGCGTCGAAGTCTGACGATGACATCGAAGAAAAGGAAGAAGCCGCTCCCAATGTTCTAGAAGCTGGTGACTCTGCTGCCAAGGATTCTTCCGAGCCACCAGTCGGTGGTACTGCTGACAATGATTCTAATGGGATAAGGGCACACGCACTCTCTGTGATGAATGCTGTGATTGATAAAATCGCATCTACAGAAGGTAAGATTAAATGGCGGCTTCGATTGCGTGATTATTAGTGTAATCATTCACATCCTATTTGTATCATTGAAGAAAGCTGATGATTTGATTCGGCTGCCCGATGGTATGTTAAGCGAATGGTTTAGTCGAGATCGTGGATTTCCAGTTTTGATGAGGCATCCTAACCTCGAGAATGCGCCAAGGCAGCCTGACGGAGTTAGCTGTGGTCTCTACGTTCTCTGCATGGCTCATTTTACAGTGGAATCCAACCTTTTTTTTTTTTGCGCAGCAAATCACACCCGAGTATTTGCGAGTTGTCCGATTGCGAACAATGCTGACGTCGCTCAAGGAGGTTGAAGTATCCGTGGCTGATCGTAGCGCAAGCATTCAGCATATCGAAACGGAAAATGCGCTCATCCAAAGTCGCTCGAAAGTTGATTAGTCGGACGTGAGTTGTTGAATTTGACGAGTGAGTCGCTGATCCGTTGCGCCAGTGTGAGAAGTCGTCAAGTTATTTATTAGTATTAGAGAATGCTGGTGTAACAGAGGTATATATATATTGAGTGATTTGAACTAATCAAGCGTTCTCACCTCGTTTACTTTTCCTGATTGACTCAGCGAGTCTTATCGTCGCAGATGAGCTGTCTCCACTGCCATCGCAGATGTAAGTCGTGCAATAACGCTATAACAAGAGCGTCGATGAATCCTTTGCACGTCGGATTTGCTAGTGGACGTCTTGGAGCGTCGAAACGAGCTCAACCATCACGCGAGAGGCCTCATCAAGCTTCCCGCTAAGGTCATGAACTTCTTCTGCACGTGATACCAAGAGATCCTGAAGGAGCTCCCACTGCTCCACTGCCTGAAGAGAGCAATCGCGGCCACTTCTACTCGAATCCATTGCGCTTGTCGACTTGATATATTTGTGAGTGCAGAAGCTGCTCATGTGTGTGTCAATTCATGCACGATTCTTTCCGTCAATTCAGAAAATGAAAGTTACACGAGACAGAAATCGAGTGTAAAATATAACCGTTTTATAACTGAGATCTAGATGAAAAATACTCTGAATAATTCCCAAATTTACGCATTTTCTTAAATTATGGAGTTGGTCGAGAGTCGCAGAGTCACAAAAGCGTTGCTCCTGAGTCACTAGTAACTTTCCCACAACTTTTGTGTTGCTGCAGCCCATCTCGCTTGCGGGAAAAAAAGTTACTTCAACATGTATACTGTATTTACACTGGTAACCACCGGCGAGTGGTGAGTGTCGGCCAGGCCGAAAACACCATTATTACAAAAATACTTCAAAATTGCACGGCTCAATCACGAATTTTGAGCCGTGCATTTTTTTATTCAATACAGCCCAATACAAAATGTGGGGTGTTTGCGCACCTCGTGGCATTGTTGAGAGCCTAGGGACTTGAGGCGATTCCACGCAAACCGATCGCGGTCTTGGTGGCCCAGAAAACGTTCTGGACTCGTGGGGGTGGTTTCCAGGGGCGTTTGGCAGTTTGAGGAGGTCAAATTCTACTCTCAGTTCCTAAATCACCAGCATCTACGAACTACCTCGCCTCCCAGCGTTCCAGCTTCCCTCCCACCAAGCCCAGCATCATGCACGCCCGCAGCATCTGCGCCGTCCTCTTCTCCTGCCCCGACGCCGGCGTCTACACGTGAGACGTGCGGAAAGAAGTGCAAAAGCGTGAACGGGTTTACTAACTTGCTGACGCTTCTCGTCGCTACCATCCGTACTACGAGGAGAAGGCCAACCTGGCCATCCGCAAGCGCAATGCGCTCCAACTCCGTCTTGTCGACGAACGCATCCTCGCGATCTATCACTGGTGCGAGCTCGATGTCATGGAACGCTTGCCGTTCAACTTCTGCGCCGTATCCAAACACGCACCGAGACTCGCGTCACCGCCATGTTGCCGCCGACATTTGGCTCCGTGATCGATGGCTGGACGCACAGGTCACGCCACTATGTTGGCATTTTTGCGGTCTAAATGCTACCGCCAATACCGGTTCGACTACCGGCTCGGATACCGGTTGGGCGTCGACAACGAGTCGCGAATTTCTGCTGTTCGCGTTTCGCCCCTTGGATGAAGAGGGTGAGTACAGTGCACAGAGTATATTTGATATCATGGCCAACACACTGTCTTGCTACGACAAGCCCTGGGAAGTGGTGGATTTTATGGTCGGAGATAACTGCTCAGTAAATCAGTACATCGGTCGCCATGTCGGGGCAAATCCACTGATCGGCTGTGCAAGCCACCGCTTCCTACTTGGGGTTAAGGACTTTCTCTCAAGGTGAGGATCTCATAATCACTAAGGTCCACGCGTTAATGGCCAAGCTCCGCACAATCAAAGGGCGTGCGATTCTGCGACACGTGCCCCCTTTGCTCCACTACTCCGAAATGAAACTCGGTGGTCGAGTTCGTATGCGATGTTATGGAACTCGTGCCTGTGATTGGTCAAATTGGCCACGACGTACTTACGGAGAGTGACGTCCATCCCCTATCCTTCGGCGAGGCGCGTCCGTGGGGTATGGAGCGCTGACCAAGACTCTCCAGCGCTCCAATCTGACTATGTCCGCCGCTCTTTGGCTCTTCAAACATGTGCTCAAGTCCTATACCAAATGGAAGCTCGCCTGTCCCCCACGGTCTCCATTGTCAACTTCCCGGCGCTAGATGCCGGGCTGGTGAAGCTAAACCGTCTAGAGCAGTTCACGACCAAGCTGCCTGAAGGTTCGCGTTTTGGCATCGGCTTTCAAGCACCGCCGAACGGTGAGACGCTCGCACTGCTTGGATCTGGATGGAGCCGCGGAAAGCTGAAGATGGTCATGTTCGTGATGATAAACAAGTTTCTTTGAATGCCACAAACAGTCTTGGATATCCGCGTCGAAATGGGTTCGAATGATTGCAATTAATTGAGTAATGCAATCTTTTGCTTAGATTTCTCTACATTAATGCCATATCCAACACTCGGGTACCCTGCCTCAGCATAGGCAGCGAGACGAGAACACCTGCCGCCAACGCCGCACTCGCATGCACTTTATTCAGCGAACGGTTGTCATCGACAGACGTGCTCGCTGCCAGAAACACGAGGAACCAAGAGACGACGGTGACGAGCATACAGTCGTCTCCGGACACGAATCCGCCCAAGTCAAGCACGCACAGCACGCCAATAGGCACCAGCTATGAGCTCAGCATCGTGGAGGACTCCAGCAGTAATTTCGGTTCAGCTGAGCATGGTTGTAACCGAATCAGAAGCGAACAGAAGGCGGATGTCCAATTCATTGCCGAAACACGACAACCAAGAGACTTGACTTTCATTGCGCTCGTACAGTGCCAGCAAACACATGGCCAGCACCACGGACCACAACAGCGTCGCAGCCAGTGCAGCCAGCATCTCCTTGTCGTTGTAAGCCAGGAGGCTCCAGCAAGCGTTGAGCACAAAGCTGAGGATGAACAGATATCGTGATCGCGTCGCATTTTCAAACACTGACACGCGGCAGTAGCGCATTCGGAGTAGATCGAGACAACCAGCAGGATACTTGTCAGGTAGTAGACCATTTAAAAGACTTGATCGGCGTGAGCAGCGAAGGGCTCTGTTCTGCAATGTAGAAGCTGGTGCTGGAGCCCGCAGCCATCTGCCAGAAGGCAAACGCGTAGGCGCTGAGCAAGGGATTTCGCTTGGTGAATGAGGAGGAGGCAGAGGTGTCCATGTTTGTGGGCTGATGTTGATGAAAGAATGACAAAACTTGCTGATTGAAAATGTCCAGGTGTACCACAGATCACGACGGGAAAATACACCGCCCACAGAAACACTACAACACCACCTCCAAACAAAATGAATTGGTGGTCCAATAACTCAGGAGTTCTCGGCCTTGGTGCAAAGATGCCAGGTTTTATGTAAATTACGCAAACTACGATTATTAATTGTAAATTACGAATATATGTGTAGTTTATACATGTGCGACATCAGGAGCGACGCAGCGCAGTAGCGCGAGCGCGAGAAAAACGAAGACGATCTGAGCGGCCTGCAGGCAGCTCGCTCTCACGCTGGAGGCCAACAGTTGCGCCTCAAAGCCTTCCTCTTGCTGTATGAGCGGATTGGCAGCCATAGCCGTCAACGCCCAGAACCCAACGAGCCCAAACACGACGTCGTATTCTTGCACGAGCGCCAGTAGCGCCGCTGTGGTGAGGACCGAGATCAAGCACTGATAGCTGCGCAGTGAAAGCGCTCCTGCGCTCGCGTCTTCGGCCAGAGCCGTCATGGCCAGCAGCAACCAGACGCAGATCCAGACAAAGTACACGTTCAGACCCAATTGGCCGCTGCACAGGAGCTGGAGAGAGCTGAACTCGCTCTGGCGACGGTCCAGCAGGACGTGCGCGTAGATGACAAACAACAAGACCCAGAGCATGATGAGCAGCACCGCTGCCGAGTGGACAGCGCCATGTGAGAACGCCAGGATCCAACCCACGCTGACTACACACGAGAGGGCGAAGAGACACCGCAGAAGCGTCGGCTGCGGAGCTGCACTGAAGAACGACAGCGTCGGGAATGCGCAGTCCACAGCCGTCGTCAGAACCAGCAGCAGGTAGATCACGATCCAGACGGAGCTGGAGGAAGGCTCCAGCGACAGTAGCGTGTCGTGCTTGCGAGTCGTGAGTTCAATATCCTCTAGCAAAGCCGAGTGCACGAACAGCTGAAGAGCCAGAAGAGCTCCATTGACCCACGAGAGCCATGCAACCAGCACCATTTCTTCTCTTGGGAATGGTCGTTTTGTCCCTCAACGTCGCTTCTCAGGTGGCAAAAACGTTGATTAGATGTTACTACTCGTTGCTCCTATGCTTGTCTTTGGCTGTCTGTTACGTGCTGCCGTAATGCGCGGGCACGTTCTCGTTCAGGAACGGCATGGCGCGCTCTACAGGCTGCGCGGTCGTTGCACTACACACACCACCACCATCAGTCTCTGTTATGCGTCCATCTGCAGCTCAATCATTACCTCTTGGAGGCCAGAAAGCGATGCACGACAGCGATAAGGATGAAGGCGGCGATCACAGCCGCACTCTGCGAGCAGCACGCCCGAACGCTCAGACTCACGCGCTCCGTGGCGACGTCCAGCTCCAGGTCCTTCACTGCAATGGCCACCAGCGCCCAGATGGCCACCACGCCAAACGCCACGTCGGTCTCGTAGACAAGTGCGGCGATCGTGAGAACCGTGAGGATCGAGACCATGGCCGTATAGGCCGCCAATGACAGATAAGCATCCACGATTTCCTGCAGTGACACTGTGATCGCGATGAGCGTGGCGGCGCAGGTCCATGCGAAGTATAGATTGAGGCCCAGTTCGCTGCAGACGTACTGCAGCCAGCCCGAGTTGCCCTGGCGTCGGTCCAGCAGGATGTACATGTAGATCGTGAGCAGCACGCCCCAGAGCGCCACGAGCACGAGCGTGGACAGTTGAATGTACTCATGCGAGAACAGTGCGATCCAGGCCATGTTGAGCACGCAGGAGCCAGCAAAGAGCAGTCGCAGCAATGTTGGATGCGCCGAGGCGCCGAAGAAAGACCAGGCCGGACACGCGCAGTCCACCACGACCGACAGGGTCAACAGCGTGTAGATCACGCCCCAGATCGAGAACGCGTAGGGCGCCGGTGTGATAAGCGTCTCGTGCTTGCGTGACATGGGGCCGATATTCCTGGACATGGCGCTGTTGACGAACAGCTGCACGGCGAAGAGCCCGGCGTTGATCCAGGCGAGCAGCATCTTGGGCTTCTTGGGAATGAATCACACCGTGTTCGAAGAACTTCGGAAGATACGACAGGAAAATAACCAACGTCGGATTGCAAATAACCAACATTTAAGTAAATGCATCGATTCGTATTTGGTCTGGGTGTTAGTGTGAGTTCGGAATTAGTGTGGATCCACTTTTGCAGCTGACGCGAGGGCGGTGGCTTTTCGATAGGTGCATTCATACAGCATACAGTATTGTTGCTGATTGTGATCCCACCGTCGTTTGTGTAAATGCTTGAGGATAACTCTTGCTCACCTGTACAGTGATTTTATCGGTTCCATAATTCCTTGTTTCTCTATGTGTGTGGTCCTGTTGACATCCAAGAGGCGAGTGTGGGTGCGATGGATTCACGTGGTCGTCTTCCTACAGTAGCCGCAGAAACACACACAAATCTTTTCATGACAGATTCGTCCACTGAGCCGACATGACGAGGAGGAGGAGAAGGATTGAGCGTCATTAGTCCATGGCAGCTGCGCAAAGCCCTGTCACTATCACTCTTGCCATCATCACATTCGAATCCGACCCAATCGTTCTGAGCGACAATGACATTTATGAGGCATTGCGCATTCGTTCTCGCATTTATCATTTAAATATACTACATTGTCCATCGATTCATACTCGTTCCTACTTGGCAAACACTTACAAATAAAAATCCTAGCTCTACATGGGCGTCCTGGCAATCTAGACGGTATGCATGTACGGCTGGAAGGGGCGCGGCGGCTGCACGAAGCTTCGTCGCTGGTTCACGTCGAAGGTCATGAGGCTGCAGAAGATTGCAAGCTCTTCGTACCCAAGCGCCAGCGGCGCCTCGTACAGGCTCGTGGGCGCAGCTTCCACTGCGAAATCGTCAAAGCAATCGTCAATCGAGCGCGGCGAGTACTCATCGCAGCTCTTGGCGTCGTCTTCAGACGAGAAGGAGTCGTAGGGCGAGCTGCGCTGCAGACGCTTCTTGCGGTCGAGCTTCTTTTGGTTCATGTTGGCCTTTTCGCGGTGAAATTCGCACAGCTTGTGCAGCTTGCCGTTGCGCTTGACAGCCTGCAGGTTTTGGCACTTGCCCGTGCGGTAGCCGCAGCGCGCCGGAGTGACTCCAGCAGGGAGCGGGATCATCTCGGACTTAGTGGAAAACACCACGGCCGTGGAATTGGGCGAGCCCATGGCGCGCTTCATTGTGCGCTTGTTCTTTTGGCTCTCAATGGGCTTGAGGTCGATGCGCATGTTGTAGCTGGCGGCGTCTTCGGTGAAGAGCGCGTCGAACTCGGAGTCGTTGAGCTCAAATTCCTGCATGTTGCTGTGGTGGAGAGGAGTGACTGAGTGACTGCGAATTCCAGAATGAGCCACAGCGGGAGGTCTCTTGGTGGACCGCCGTAGCCACAAACAGGCGTAGGCTGCATGCGATCCCCGGCCGTGCTGGCCCACAAACGACCTGACACCCTCCGCTCCGGCTGTTGCGAGAAAGTGCTCTTTCTACGACAGTGGGACGCCACACATAGCGGAGATGAAGCTACGTGGGGAGAGATCGGGCGTTCTTTGGTTTCGTCCAACTTGGGCTCGGGGACCAGGAGCTCTCTTGAGCCAGCCATCAGGCTGGGCAGGCACCAAACTTTTGATGGACTGTGGGGTGGTCACAGCAGAGGCTATTTGTTCGGCGAACTCTATATGGTGATTGATGCGCGAATGGTAAATTGGTGCCCACATCCTTCGCGGGTGCCCACATGGAGGAAGTAACGAATATGTGGTGACATAGATCGGCAGAGTTAAGTTGCAAGACCGTATGTTTTTGTTTGCATGGTGTTCCCAAGGTTTCTTGTGCGGTGTCAAAAATGTTTGGCGTTCAATCATATTAGGCCAATTAAGAGCGTAAGCTTTATTAAATGTGCGAGGAATAGCTGGCATGTGTCACACAATCAAGTGCACGCGTCCTTGGAAATCCACTTTGCTACAATAGCTTCTAGTGGGTGGCCGTAGGTCCATTTAGTCGCACGTTTGCCCGCGAACGTAGAATCAATCGTGTGGATGACGGTGCAGACGGCTGATATTTCAATTGTGAACTGATGCCTGAACATCGGATGCATAAAGAAATGCACAATGGCGCGCGTTGGGCAAACTATATAACATATAGTGACACGTTCCGTCAGTGTTTGAGCCATGCCGTCAGTGTCTGAGCTGTTCCGCACCATTCCTGATAACTTGACTGCGCAAACACACGTATGCCATGAATAGTCATTATATCTGGCACACGCCAGAAACGCAACCAAGCTTCAGTTTCGATCCGACCGGCTAATTTCTCCTGGTGTGTCGTATACGACATAAAATTTATAATAAGTGATAAGGCAAAAAATCTCATTCCGCTGACATTAAAGATCTCTCTTCATTATGGGATCTGGTAGACGAAGAGATCTCTTTGCCAGAGCGTTGGGTACGGGGTAGAGCAATCAAGAGTATGACCATGATTGAAAGATCAAGTTCACTTATTCGAAAAATAAGCAGAGTGACCCCTACCGCTTGGCAAATCTAATATATATTTCGCCAAAAGAAAAAGGAGGAGATTTAACAGGAGATCCCACTATGCCAAGCGGGGCCCCACAAAGAAAGCTAAGCATGATGCCAACCTGTCTGCATGCATGCATGGCAAATCCACGATGAGAAAAGGCATGACCAGTGATCTCTCCCGCGAACGAGCCAGAATTGATGGGAGGTGGCCGAGAACCTTTCAACAGGTCGTCTCGACACTCTGAACAGCCGTGGCGTGCCCATTGCGCAAACGAATCAAAGATCGCAGCATTACGACAAAGACTGAACAACTGTGACGCGGGTTCTTTTTTCGTTTGCATTGGCCACAGCCACAAGACCGTTGTCGCCGCAGCTGCGCACATCCTACAGTCTCGTGGAACGCTCGCTCGATACACTGGAAGCCAGAGTACTGCAAGCAGACACTCAACGGCCTTTCCAAGTGCATGTGGCATGGAGCGCTCGCGTTTGTTAGACGCAGTCAAGCTTCGAAAGCTGTAGCACCGCCTGTCTTCCCAGGACTGCAGTTGTAGGCTACTGTGCATCCATACAGCATTGGGCCTGTCGACTATGGCCTTGAAACGAAGCGATGACGCCAAGCAACGAATACGCAACTCGTCCTTAAGCGATCGCTTGGCCACTATTTCCACTGGGCCTGCTTTTGCTGTGTAGTATATCAGACTCGGCGTCGATCTGCACCACGCCACAAGACTAGTGTTGAGTGTGTCTCCGACCAGACCCGAGCTCCTCCCCCTCGAGCTTCTGTAGATGAAGATACGCATCCGCCATCCAACCACATGTCGAGCCTGCTTTCCTCCACGATGCGCTCCACTGCGGCCCCATTCTGGTAGTAGGTGAGATAGGGAGATGGATCGGGCAGACGTCGCAGCGTGAAGCAGCGCAGACGCACACATAGCAAGTGTCTCGCGTGTCACTGTGTATTACGCTCGCTACAGTACACGGCAAGGATGCTTACGTCTACCGAGAGCGAGCGGGATGAGCTGGGAACGAACCCATTCCCATCCCTCCGCGTAGCGTGGACGTAAATGCGCATAGCCCCGCCGCTTAGAGGAGATGCGTCCGCCTAGTTTGTGGCTCACAGCGCTCGGAATCCGTCTCCTCACGCGACCACACGCTCGTCTGCAGATGCTGTGGACGACGCGCGCGACGTGGGGGTCTCTGCGGGCACCACGAGCAGAAGGCCGCAATGCGGACACGAGTCGTCTTTAGGTCCGAACTTGGTGAGATCCTTGCGGAACGAGCCGCGGCAACGCTTGCACACAAACGCGAGCTCTGGTGCTGCCGTGATGGCGTGGTCGCTCAGCTCGAAGTGGCACTCGCTGCAGTCGAACCAGCGATTGCAGCACGGCGCGCGGAAGGCGAACTGGATGAGAGCAGAGCACTGGTGAGAGAAGCAGGCGAGGGTGTGCCTGTAGAAGCGCTTCGGTACCTGCACATTGGAGATGTGTGGGCACATGGAAGCGCTGCTGCCGGCCGCTCGTTTCCGCGGCGCTTGGAGCCTCAGACCGGATTCGGGACCTGTACAGAACGAAGAAACGACTGGCGGTCTATAGTAAGAGGGATGGGCGAGATCGTGGTTTACTGTAAACGAAGATTGAGAAATCGAAGCCGCCACGCACGCCACATAGACCCGTTGGGTGACTGGATACTGTAAACGACCGACGAGTCATCCCACCAGTCCAACCGTTCTCGAGAACACTGAAACTACGACTGCACATTGGACTCAGCACTCGGTCAACAGATCGATGGACGACATGCCGGTAGCAGATACAGTCGCTCACACTCCTGCACTACAGCGTCGCCCATGTACTTTCGTAGTACACGATGATCGTGCGTGACGAGATGTGCGGATCGGCCCAGCCGCGCCACAGGATGAGCTTTCCGCCCGCAGTTCGGAAGTCACT
>JAADVW010000181.1:0-52183 GCA_023335875.1 Elongisporangium prolatum | reverse complement strand
GTTCTCGTGATTGCACTTGCAATCCAACCAGATCGAACCAGACTTCGTTTCCGTAATCGATTGTCAATTCTGATCCACATTCGATACGAGTCAAGGCCACTACGTCAATCTTTCTGTGGCGTCGATTGACCATTTCGTCCAAGTAGCAGGTTGCCGTGCATGAATGGTTAATAAAACGACATATACTTCCACAAATAGTAGCTTCGACACAAACAACTTCTCCATTTCGAGATGTTGACTTCAGCTGGGATACAAATCCATCAGCTCGAATTTCGTCAGTAACATCACTCTTCAACTTTAAAACTCTGCAGTATTCACCAACAATTGTACGCTCGTTCACGCGTCCGCGTAGGCAAGCAAGCTGAGCCATCGTGAAAAAAGCAAGTGACTGACACTTCATAAAAACTCAAAGATGACTTTACTATCTGCCCTTTCTCACTCCTTCGAGGAGCATCCACCTTCCACCAACCTTTGTTTACCTCCAGTACACACCAACAACGGCTCCAAGTCAAATAATATTTGAGTAAGACTAATATGTCTTACTCATGGCCACATCGCTTCAATCGGTCATTGTGGCTGAAGTGTCACCTTTCAGATTACTGCATCAAATTTGTAAAATTGGAGACAGCTAACCACACTGCGTTGTGCTCGTGCACGACGTTATGCTCCGGCTACTGCTGCAGTAGTTGGTAGCTTAAGTCTCCCTTGGCGGCTATAGTATAGCATGGACAATTGTGTAGAGCAGCAACTCCCTTTCCAGGCCCTGCAGCTCCTGCGTCACGTTGTTCTCACACCCGTAGTTCTTGGAATCGCCCATGCCTTGGATGTGAATTGTAACAGGTGCATAAACATCTCTGTGCCAACATAGCCCATGTTCGAGGCTGGCCGACACGACGGCAAGTGTATCTGTGAAAATGCATGTACTCTAATCCGAAAGGCTCGACAGTATATGAAAAACATATGCATATACAGAAATATGCAAATACAAAATGTGCATACCCAATATATGAACACATGCGTATACAACAGGTCAGTTTCAATGTGCATACAATTTCCAAGCTTATTTTTGTATCAAGATTAAACAGAAAATGCTCATGTCATGTGCACAGGTCATTGCACAACTCAAATGTGTGAAATTGTCACAAAAAATAGTATATATAATAAGTTGTACAGGTTTTTATCCACTTACAGCACAATATCTGCATCTCACTATGCACATTTCTCATGCTTGTACGATAGGTACTGGACCTATCGTACAAGCATATGTGCACTTTTGCTGATCCTGGACATGGTCGAATCAAACTCAGAGAATCAGATTGAGTTTCACAGGTATAAAGTTTTTTGTGTGAGCATTTCGACCAAACTATGAGACGGTCTTAACAGTAACAACAAAACAGACAGGTATCAAGCAGTCTAGGATACACGGCGATAACCGGGTTCCCCGGCCATTTATACCCTTGGTAATGCCCTTGACAAATTGTCATTATCTGATGCACTCATAAAGGTTTTGTCATTTTTACCCATTATTTTTGAGCTGTAGTGCGTTGACCTAAGCCTACAGCCGATAGAAACAAGTAGCTGAGCATCTCTATTTTCCATTCGTGTTTCTTTTTTCGGACAAAAATAGTTTTTCGCTATAATTTGACGAAAAAGCTAAGGGGGCCATTTTCCGGTAATTATCTGCTGCATAACGTTACGGTTAAAGTACACATACCGGTAGTATGTGTGACACTTGCTCCAAACTCGAAATAGATATGAACTTAGAAGCAGTTTACAGGTTTTGAGGCTTTCGAATTCAGACCATTCAGGCTCCGACTGCATGGACTCTCGCGTTCCAACCGATACCACGGGCACTTCAAGCGCCAAGAGTCGTCGCTACTCCACTGGAGCCAATCTGTCCGATCCCAAACTGACATCACGAGGCTCCTGGGGCAAATCGAATCGGGCGATCGCTTACTTCGCGACGGTAGCGGCTTTTCGAGACGAAAGCAGCGATTCCCAGGAGGCAGCGACCGATACGCAGTACGATGAGATCATGGATCGCTTCCAAGTCCGTCTTCGACCTGACAATTCGGACAGAGCGCTCCGGAAAAGCAATTCGTCACCGTCGTCAGTCAAAGTGCATTCCGCCGAAGACACCGACAGAAGCGCGCACCCCAAAGTCTCTACACCGCATTTGGGCACGTCGCCACGTTCCTACACCGAATTTGAGCCACCCAATACGAAAGGCTCATTAGCTATAAGCAATGAACCAAACACAAATGACGCAGCAACAGCGCAAGAGAAGCTTATAGCAATTGAAACCCCAGTCCAGAGTGGCCGCTTCTCGCTATCCAGGTTTGTGAGGCAGCTCCAGAAACGTGCAGCCACAAGGTCCGAATATCTGCTGACTCCAATGTCTCCGTATTCGAATATCTCTCGTCTGCGCAGCGCCTTGCTAATGGTCTCTTGCGTCGCGTACGCCGTGATCCTCCCGGTAGAGCTCGCATTCTTCTCGGTTCCCTTGAAACAGCTCAAGGTCGCAGACGAAGCAATAGATGTGATGCTGCTGTTGGATGTCATATTGATGTTCAACACATCATTTGTGGACAAACATGGCGCAGTCGTGACTCAAAGGCAGGAAATCGCGGTGCACTACCTCAAAGGGTCGTTTATACCAGATTTGCTGACGTCAATAGCTATCTATTGGCTCCAGTCAGCCGACAACCGACACCCTGGCCATGTGAAGTGGTACTTTTTCCCATTGGAAATCGTCTTCTTAGGCCACCGGGTGGTTCGTTTGCTGCATGCGCTTCATCTGGCTTGGCTTGGACACAACGGTCGGTCTGGGAAATCCATTTGGGATTGGTTCCTGTATTCCCGATACTCGCACTTGATCCGCATTTCGTGGATCTTAGGCCTTGTGCTTCTTCTCTCGCACTACATGGCGTGCTTCTGGAAATATCTTGAAGCCAGCACAGCAGATTTCAGCGTGGACTTCTTTGACGACTACACTGCAAACTTGTACGGAGCTCTCCAGCTTCTGCAGGGCCAGGGATTACCAACAGAGACTCGAGCGCAGAACTTGTTTGCTTCTTTCGCTGTTTTGGCTGGATCAGTCGTCCTGGCCATCGTGTTTGGCCACGTTGCCATGCTCGTCTCCAATTTTAACGCCAACACCACTAACTACCAGCGCAAGATGGAGTCTGTCTTTGCCATCACGACCAAGATGCAGCTTCCCGTCCCGCTTCGCGAGCGCATTCATCAGTACTACGAGCATTTGTGGCGAGAATATGATTCGTTGGATGGTGAGATCGTCAATTTCTCCAAAGATCTCACTTGCAACCTGACGCTGGAGGTCGTTTTGTTCAAGTACATGGTGCTGGTGATGCAAGTTCCCTTTTGGCGCGAGTGTGGCGTGGATTTCCAGAAGCAGATCGTACTGCATCTAGCTGTGCGTGTGTATCTTCCGGATGACTTTATCATTCGTCGCGGTGAGGTGAGCGACGAGTTTTACGTCATCAATCGTGGATTTTGTGAACTGGAAAGCGACCCCGAGAGCTACGAGCACGGGACGGCACCTCTTCTTAACCAATCGGATGAAGGCGAGCACTCGTTTTTTTCTAGTGGCCGAGTGAGCGACGTTGTTCACTCAGGACGCACTCGAACTACCGACCCAGACTTTTACCCACAGCGTCCAACATCCAAGCACCTGACTCAGCTCAGTCGTGGCCAGGCCTTTGGAGAACTCGCATTGCTGATGAACTACGAACGAACAGCCAACGTCCGAGCCGTGTCCTACGTGGAGATGTGTGTACTCACTCGGAACGCTTTTCAAGAGGTGATGAAGAAGTATCCCAAGGACCGACGTCATGCCATCATGCAGATCCTCACAACGTGTATGGATCGCAACCAAGCAAAGGAAGGCCTCTGTCCTCTCAAACGCCTAGTTCATTCTGCAATTCACGAGGGTGACCCTAGCATCCCCCCGCTCTCGACCCAACAAACTGCGGAATTGGTCGCAGATGTCATCGATCCGAAGCTCCAGGACGAGACGATGATGTTAAGCATGGATGAAAAGCTAGTACAGCAACTGACAGCTAAGAAGCTTGGTCGCCTGTCGAATTCTGAGATCTCTCCAGCTATGGAAGCACGCTTTCAACAAATGGAAGAGGCTCAAGCGCAAACAGCAGAGCTTCTTCTTGCGAGAATGCAGCAAATCGACGAAAAGCTGGAGCAAGTGATGCACATCGTTCAAGATCGCGTGGCGAGCTCATCTGGGACGATACATGGCAATGACGCCTCTACGTTGCCATTATCGACTTTCCAAAAGCCTTCATCATGTGAAGCGGATGCGCCACAAGTGCGTCGAACGGATTTACCAACAGCAACCAAACGAAGCCGCCTCGTCCGCATTAGCCCACTCGCCTCTACGAAGCCAGGACGCACTTCTCCAGAAGAGAAACGACGTCATCTTTTGCGAACTCACTCGTCGCCATTGGTGCGATTGCGTTCTCGCTCGGCCTCCATGACAAAAATGCAAGCCACCAGCATTGCCGAAGATCACGTTCTGGTTACTTCGGAGCACGACGGGGCAAGCGACAAAGTAACAGCCTTAAAGCCAAAACCCAAGTTTGTGCAAAGACGGAATAGCTCGTTTTCTCGAGTAGCGCTAACGAACGACAGCGGGCTCAAGTCTGGAAAGAAACCTCTTCGACACAGGAAAAGCTTGTCTTTTGATCGAGCCTCCGAACTGTTTGGCCGCCTACTGCACTTCCATCTCGACTCAGAGGGTCCAGTCGAGTCGCCGACAGTGTACGCAGACCAGCTCTTCCGTGCCAGTCGTCCTGCTTTGCCTGCAGTGTGGGGGCACGAAACCGAATCTCTGCCTCAACACGACTAGACAATAGACCACACGTGGAATCTTTCCGATTACGACACGCAGAACCGCCCGGAACAAACTGTGCCATCTCTGTCCGCTTTGGTTCAAATGCGTGGCGCCAGATTTAGTTAATAGGATCAATCTGAAGCGTCCCGATGGAAAGTGGATGGTTCAGCAGCTCAATCTGGAGAAACGCGGTGCAGTTGCTATAGTAAGACCCATCAGACGCAACTACAAAACCTTTGAGGCGGCTTGGGATTTAAGCGCGATCTACGTTACCTTCGATCACATAGAAAAGCACTGGAGGTGGTATCTTAGATCTGCTTGAAGCTCGATAGTTTTAAGTCGTTCCAGATTATGATTTCAGCTCAGCCAAGGGACTCAGAGTTCTGCACCCCACATCACTCACCCTCTCTGATGCGCCTTGATACAAGGCATCAGTATCTCTGGAGAGCACCCGCACGTTCCAGAATAGGCTCAGCGGTTGCACAAAACTCCTTCGCAGCCATATCTCTAGTCTGGCAGAGCCACATCGAGACGTTATCCGGTCTTCGAAGCTTCAGAACAACACCGATATCTCACTGTTGCCTCGCGTGCCTTCGCGTGCCTTCTGTGTGAGCGCTTGTCCCCAATGACGAAGCTGCAGCATCATGCGACTGGTGTGGTGCACATAATTTCCATCACATTCTTGAAGTCGACGACTGAATGAGAGCCAAGTGTGGGATCTCGCCCTCTCTCTTCGAGATGAGATTCTCCCGTTTGTGGCGTAAGCAACCTGTAAGTAACGCAGAATGAAGACTTGAACGTGACCGCAGCGACCGCAGCCCTCACCCAGGACCTGCGCCCTGCCATCCACACGCCAAAACAGCGTCTCTGGAGATCTGCGACAGTGGGACCTTTGTCGTTGGCTACAGCGCGCCGCTCCCGGTCCACGTGACGTCGAGTCATTTCGCGTTTTCCAGCCCAAGCATCAGCATGGTCTCCATCTCTGCGCTCCTCTCGCTCATGGCCGCCGCGCTTGTGCACTCGGTCTCGGCCGTGGACTACATGGGCGGCTGGCTGCCGTCGGCGCCCAAGTCGCAGTGCGTGGACATCTGCGTGGGCGCCAAGACCACGCCCACGTGCCTGACTGGTGCGCCCGAGTGCCTGGCCAAGAAGATGGTGCCCGGCGACTACGACTACCTGCTGCTGGAGCAGCTCTTCGTGCCGCAGTTCTGTCGCGACCTGCTCGTGGGAGTGGACTCGACCATCTCGCACCAGAACGTCAACCCGTACCCGAACGGCACGGTCTGCCAGCCGCAGGTCGTCAAGAGCGAGCTCACGATCCACGGTCTGTGGCCTAACTACAACGACGGCTACGTTAGCTGCTGCAACGCTAGCGCCACGGCCGGCAACCATCCGTACAACGCACAGAACTTCGCACTCGGCCACTCCAAGCTGCTCAAGGAGATGAAGACCAAGTGGATCGACGCCACGCAGCCCAGCACGTACGACACGCTTTGCGAGATCTACAACCACGAGTTCCAGAAGCACGGCCTGTGCTTTGCGGCCTCGGGCGCCAATTTCGACCAGGCAGCCGCCACGTACTTCCACGCCACGCTCAACGCTGCGGACTCGCACGCGGCCGCGACCCAGCAGGTCAACGCCTGGGCCAAGTGCTCGCCGCCCCAGATCCCGTCGCTTGCTGCCATCGAGGCGCTCTACCCGAACAAGGTGCAGGTGCTATGCTCCGCTGTGAACGGCGTGAACCAGTTCTCGGCTGTGCGCACGTGCTACCAGAAACCGTCAATTATCGGCAGCGTCGGCCCATTCGCGTCCATCGACTGCCAGAACGCCACCAAGTCAAGCGCCTTTGTGCCTTGCGACGCCAACGTGCCTCTCTCTCTCAGTGCGTACTCGCCGCCTTCTTAAATAGCCGGACGTCTATCTGCTCAGTAAAACGAGTGGACAGAATCCCGCAATAGCAATGAATGGATGAGTCTTTGTCTGCAAGTCCTAGACGCATGTCCCAATTGCCTACGAAGTCGGAGCATGTCGCAATGCACCTCAAGCCTTGGTCTCTGCTGAGCACAGAGTGACATTGAAGCTGCATGCTTGAGTGCTGTATAGTAGGCCCAGTGGGAGACCTCTCCTGTCCATCCCGTCAGTTCGTCGTCCTTTCCAGTCCACAAGTTCTGATCGCCTTCGTGCTTTCGTCCCGTCACTGATAGGCAGACGGATGACTGGTCACTCCTAGCTTGGGTCCACTTTGGATCTCTCTTCTTGCGTGATGTACCTGACAAGCCCATGAAGCCCATTCTGTATCCCCATGGCATCAAGTGGCTTGGACTCAGTAACTCCAGCGGATCTCAAGTGATTCGCATAAATCACATGAGCTGGTCACAACGCTACGACACCGAAACAGCAGGAACCGCGTATCAATAATGCGAGGGGGTGGTCGTCTGTGATTAAATTATACTGCATACAACATCCCATACAAACCAGAAAATGAATTGTAACATGTCAGATCAGTATTATATTCGCAAGGTAACATATCAAATTCGCGAAGGATCTGTCGGAGCCAGCCAATCAGCCAATCAGAGTCACGCATCTGGTTCCTTGGTTATCTCGCCACTCACTCCTGAATCTGAGCTCATGTTCGTCCAGACTGCTCTCATCGCTCTCGCTGCATTCGCCTCGCAGACTGTGTCGGCCACCGACTACGTGGGCGGCTGGGCCTCCAGCACCACATGCGTGGACATCTGCACCACGGCCAGCTCATCGCCGTCGTGCTCGTCCAGCTCGTCGTCCTACTCCAACTGCCTGGCCAAGACGCTCACGCCGGGCGACTTCGACTACCTCATGCTGGAGCAGCTCTTTATGCCGCAGTTCTGCCGTGAGCTGCTCTCGGGCGTGGACGTCACCATCTCGCACCAGACTGTCGACGCGTACCCCAGCGGCGTCCAGTGCGTGGCGTCGCGCGTGTCCAGCACCATGACGATCCACGGTATGTGGGCGCAGTACTACGGCGGGTACCCGGGCTGCTGCAACGTATCGAGCACGATCCGCAACGCGCCGTACAACGCTGGCACGTTCCTCAAGGACCAGGGCTCGCTGCTCACCACCATGGCCAGCAAGTGGATCGATCCCACGCAGAACACCACGAACGCCACGCTGTGCGAGATCTACAACCACGAGTTCCAGAAGCACGGTCTGTGCTACTACGCCAGCGGCTCCAACTACGAGAAGGCGGCCGTGACGTACTTCAAGGCCACGCTGGCGGCCAACAATCTGGTGGCCAAGGCGTCAAGCCAGATCGCGACGTGGGCCAAGGCCTCGACCACGACGCTGGCTGCCATCAACGCTCTGTACCCGAACTACGTGCAGGTGCTCTGCTCCGGTACCGATGGCCTCAACAGCCTCGTGGCCATCCGCGTGTGCTTCTCCAAGCCGTCGACTGTGGGCGCTTCAGGTCCTTCGGCGTTCGAGGACTGCCCAGCGGCCACGAACGGCACGATGATCACGTGCTCGGCCTACTCTCCGATCAATCTGACCAAGTACACGGCTCCATAGAGAGGTATGATGATGAAGAGGACGACAACGAGATGTTGTACTTAAGAACACTTGAACAAGCCACTGCATCGGTTCGAACTTGCGTCTTTTTGTTTACTACGTCAACACGATCCGGCGGTCGCACCTGCTACTGTACCCACTACGGATCGGCTACGCAGGTTGTAAACGAGATGCTGAAATACTGTAGTATTGCATAAAGGTCGTCTGACTGACGTCAGTGCTTGAGATCAGGCCATTATCACACACCAAATCTGTTGACGTACCCATGCGCGTTTTAAAAATTGCTCAGACATTTTTAAGAACGAATAGACGAAGATCAGGCTACTTATCTACGTCGCACCCACCATCTACGTGTATCGGTAGGCTATTGGATCGAGCTCCAGGTTACACAGCGCCAGAAGTCTCACCCTACTGATAGCAACCTCATGGTCGGCCAGCTTCGCGGAAGTTTCTTAACTACTACCGCTGAACGATCGCGCACGTATGGATACACGCTTGCCCAGAAGGTCGCAAGTCGCTCCGGTTGTTGGCCTCGCGTCGCAGTCTCAAGTTTCTCGGGTGGGAGTCGTCCATGCAGTATTCGCTCATTCCTGAATCTGCCTTGTTCTGAACAGTGACTCGCATCCGAAATGTTCCTCGAGACCGCTATCGTCGTGTGTATTGCACTCGCCTCGCATGTTGTTTGGTCCTTCGAGATAACCACTTGGTATCAGGACTATTGGGCCATGGACGGCTCATGCGTCCGGAACGTCTACTACCCGTCGCTCACATGCAGGCAAAACTCGGCAAACTACTCCTCGTGCATGAACAAGACCAAAATGCCTGGCGACTTTGACTACCTCATGCTCAATCAGTTCTACATGCCTCAGTTCTGTCACGATTTGCTCGGGGGTAATGACCTTACAAATGCCCACAAAGACCACAGCATGTTCCTTGATGGTCCTGAATGCTTGCCATCACGTATGACCAGGAGGATGAACATTCACCGGCTGTGGCCCATGCATGTGCTACGGCGGCTACCCAAGCTACTGCCACGTGTCGAGCATGATTCCCAATGGCCCATTGAATGCCTCCAAGTTGATCAATTATAACTATCGCTCGCTGCTTACTCGCATGGATAAAGTGTGGACCTGACCCAGTGTTGATATTGCTGACGAGCCTTTGTGCCAAATTTACAACCACGAATTCCAAAGCCGTGGTCTGTGTTACTCCGCCAACGGAACCGATTACGATAGTGCGGCCGTCACTTACTTCGAGGCTACACTCGCTGCGAACGACCGTGTGGCCAACGCTACAGCAACCATCGACTCGTGGGCCAACACCGCGGTACCCACGACGTCGCTCGTCGCCATCAGAAACTTGTAGCCGAAGCGCGTTCTAGACAGCACCTACGTCTGCTACCCACCCAAACTATCTTTCCGCCATCCGCATGTGTGCCCGCCCACTGTCGACAACGAAGGAATGGTTCAATGCTTAGACAACTTGCCGATCAAATTTTGGTAAGCAAATGGGTTGTATCGTGCATGGAGCTATGATGGACTGCTATACAGAGGATTACACAATGAAAAACATTGCTTCCTTTACACATCATTGCTGTCACATTTGGTATTCCAGGGATTTGTCCTTCTCCGTACAACACGCCAATACGGATTTGTATAATAGTAAAGCATTTGAAGAACGTACTAATGTCACGTGAATGATCGAAAGCTCCTGTTTTGGTTTGGGGAATCCAGCAAACACCTCATTGGCTGTACACAAAAATAAGATGCCAACTCTATCTATGCAGTTGCTTCGTTGACTTCGGCGGCTTGTTTCAGCAGCTCAATCTGCTGCTCCTTATCCGTCAGCAGGCGACCCCGCCACTTATCCTTGAGGCGCAACGGTTCGTTGTCCAGCATGGCGTCCACCATAGCCTCAGCGTCTTCCTTGGCGTTCAATAGACCGAACCATTCGCCATGCGGGTACACGACGCAGTTGCCGGCGTAGCGGTGGCCGCCGTAGTGACTGGCAGACCACAGATGCAGCGGCGCTTTCTTT
Source organism: Elongisporangium prolatum (assembly GCA_023335875.1). NCBI lineage: Eukaryota > Oomycota > Peronosporomycetes > Pythiales > Pythiaceae > Elongisporangium > Elongisporangium prolatum. The sequence continues at coordinate 41,733 of JAADVW010000181.1, read as the reverse complement.
TCCTCTGCGATTTCTTTGAGCCAGCCCAGCAGCTGCGGCCCAGCGCAAGCGCAGCGGAAGTCTCGGTTGCCATGAGTGCAGACAAACATGTGCAGTCCGTCGTCCATTGTGGAGTGGGGCAGCTCCAAGTCCTTCAGGACGGCGCGAACGTCCTCTGAAGCGCCTAAGACGCGCTCCACGAGCGTCGGGACTATGACAACAGCACACGATGTGAGTCATTATCGTAAATCTTAATCCAGCGCAGCGGTTTCGTACTGTTGGCTGGTTTGACGCCGTGCACGCGCACGTTGTCCGGGAAGATGAGCAGATCATGGGCCAAATCATCGCTCTCGACCGTGCCAATAGACTCGCTCTCCTGGCCACAACTCAGGTAAGGCCGCGCTGCGGAAGCTCGCATGGGACTGGTCTTGACACTAGCGCCACGCTTCGTCTCCACGGAGTTGATCGCCTGAGTTACCAGCATAGTATCATCAGCACTCGCGCCTTAGAAGGCAAAGGCTCGATGCTCTCACCTTGCAATAGGAGCCAACCAGGTGATCAGACCGTTCCAGCTTCTGGGGCCACTGTTCTTCAGTCATTCGTGTCTCCACCACCAGAAAGTGGTGGCTAATGAACTGCATGAGACGTTTCGCGTCAGTATTAATACCAGACCAGGTCCATCCATTAGACAAACCGACTCACAGGCACGCTGCCTTCGATGGCCTGGGGCTTGGGGCCTCGCTCTCGCGACGCGGGTGTCTCTGTAGCGGACGCGGAGGCTTCGGAACTCAGCAACGCAGTACGGGGCTGGCGCAGCAAGAGCCTTCGCGACGAGATGATGGGCCGCAGCATGTTGGCAAATGGCAGAAACTTGCTGTTGATCTAAAGACGGCGGAATGATGGTCACGTTTGTGGTCACAAACAAGAGTGTTGATCAATTCTGGCGCAAACGCTTGAGACGTTTACGCTTGCAATTAGAGCCGTACTTAGTCGAGCATAGGCAGTAGTCTGAAACAGTCGGTCGGATTCTGATATACTGACAGTGGTGCTCATGGTCATTGAAGCACAAATTGGTACACAGGAGATAGTACCTCTCAGGATGATAGCCTCTCTGGTGCTTGCGCCTGCAACAAACACTTAAAATGCCGAAGACTGGAGATTTGGTGCGTAGCTGCATCCGAAGGATTCCCACGTGGTCCTGAATTACTTGCAAAAGTGGCACGAATGAATGGCCGATGGTGTGCGATATTGTGCATCAAATGCCCCATTGCCTGTGCTTGAGTTGTCTTCATTCCCGAAAGCCTCTTTTCTATCGCTGGGGAGATTCTGGGTCCTTTTGTTGGCCGTGTTTGTGTGTCCTTAGCTACTGCTCCAGGCTCTCGTCAATAACATCATGGTATCGTCACGAAGCGTTGGATCGATCACCCCCGAGACCAAATTCGTTCTTTAGTGGGTGTTGCGAGTCTCCGCCATTGCATTTCCAAACGGACCATGTGCCTTCGTTTCGACTCGTTCTGGTCCTTGAACGACAGGATATGTCGCGCGGATCCCATTAATAGGTATGAGTCATTTAATGCATATTCTGCTTGGTTTCTTATCCGTGGAGGGAACAAGTCCTTGCGTTTTGCTTTGGTTTTGGGTGCAAGAGTCACTTTGGCTCTTTGGTTTGGTTCTTTGTGGGCGTGGAGTCGTTATCGCTTGCGAATTTTGTGTTTATCACCGAACATCACGGCCACTCCACAGGACAGAGCACTGGCCATCAAGAAAAAGTGCCAAGACACCAAAAACTCACACGTTCGAAACCCATTTGGGGTCGAGTGAGCAACATATTCATTGGCGCTTAAGTTCAGCTACCAGAAGGAGCAAAGCCAGATCCGATTACCAAAGGTTTTCGATCAGCACGATACATTGGAAACGAAAGTATTGTCTTCAAATCATCATATACACTGCGTACCTTAGACCACTCAAGCGTCAATGGTTTTTCCAATCTACGGCCAGGATTGACTGCGATTGCAGTGTGGGTTTTCAAATCAAGCAGATCGCTCTTCATTTGAAAGTGCCTCTTTACTTTCAGATAGGTTCAATATTCGTCGTGGAGAGGTGGACGACGAACTGTACGTGGTCGCTCTAGGCTTTTGCGAATGCGATGCAGACACCATTGAGCATGAGACAGCATCACACAAGCGAACCATATCCAGTCGTAACCATCGATCACGTACTGTCCTCCGAACACGATAGAGATACCCAAGAATCGAATACCCACTTTGTTGCGTTCTGCTGCTATTGACGCATTGTAGCGTGCTCCTTTAGAATCACTTGAAACGGTTGGCACTGTCGTTCGTTGGGCGTGTCGCGCGACGAAATGGCCAGCACAGACGTCAGCAACTTGCCCTTTCCTTACCCACAGGAGACGAATGCGGGTCCTTGAGAGTTCGCACCACAGCATGACAAGCAGCAAAGGAGCAAGTCGGATTCCCAACGTTGGGGCGCTTACCATCAATACGGCTCCATAATCTGAAGTCTGATTCCGGATCCGACTCATCTCCATCTGATTCGTGGGCATGACACGCGATGCGTCGGGAGGATGAGAATTTGTCGTTGGCGGGTGACGCGAGGAGCGTCACCTAGTGCAGCTCAGCGCTCTGATATTCGTCTGCTGGGAGAGGGCGCTCTTCAATATGGCGGTGGACAACAGGGAGCGGGGAGAGGATGACGTAATTTTTACCTACCCTAGCTACTCTAACCGGGTCTGCATGCTCTCCATGTAGTTCTTCTGGAGCTCAAAGGCCACAAGCGTGATGCCAAACAGCGGCGCCTGCACCATCATTCGCGGGCCAGCGCCCTTCATGAGCGCGCCGTAGCCGTTGGACGACACAATTTGCCGGAAGCAGTCGATCGTGCCTGTGTACGTTGCGCCGCGCATCTGTCGTCGCGTCTTAATCACATCGGCAGGCGTGCAAAGGCCAGCAGCAGTGGCACCAGAGGCAGCACCAGCGAATACGATGGAGGCAATGGAGTTCTTGCCCTCGGCGTCCGCTAGGGCTTCCTTGACATTGCCGTACATAGGGAAGAAGATCACAGCGTACGGGATGTCACGCATGAGGCAAACGCCAACGCCCTTGTACATCCCTCGCAGACCGAGGCTCTGGACGACCTGCACGGCAGTGAGACGTTGCGCCATAGGCAGCGCCGCCTGGGTCTGCAATCGAATCTTGACGATCTCGGTCTATAGCGCACAGCAAACACAATGAGCATTACGATCCTCAGTAGAAGCCTTTATACACATACCGGATTGGTGGCGACGACCTGAGCGATACCAGCTCCAGCGCCCGAGAGCACTTGGCGGTCGAGCGACAGCTTTCCATTGGCGTCGGTCAAGTATTCGCGCAGCTGCTCGTTCACAGCCAACTTGATGGCCTTCTCGGGCAGCACGCCGACGAGTGTGGGTGGCAGACCGCGATACAGCCCTCGCACGCCATCAGTGGCAAGGATATGGCGGAAGCAGTGCACAGGGCCGGAGAAGAACACGCCGCCCGCGCGACGCGTCTGGCCTTGGAGGTGTGTCTTGACGATGTCGATGGGGAAGGTAGCGGATGTGCCCACGACACCTGCGACGCCGCCGACTGCGAGCTTCAGATGTAGCGGGATGAACACGGGCGCAGCGGCCGCCGAAGGAGCAGGCGGCGAGAGCTGGCGTAGCGCGGCGCCGCGGGAGACAGCGGAGGCAGTGGCACTGGCCATGGTCTTGAGAACGCTTGGACTGGACGTGACGAATGGCGAAGTGAGCTGGAGATACAGAAGTGCGTCCGCTCGCTCGATGGTCAGCAAGGAGGAATTGTGGCACCTAAAGGGTACCCCTCAGGGGTACGCTAAGTTAGATCCGCGTAACCTCAACTTGCCAGCAGAATTTTACAGGAAAACGTAGCGTCGTGTTGGTCTATTTTGGTAGTTTTGCAAACACATGATTGGTCGGAAATACGCGACGAGGTCAACTCCAAGCAGGCTGCTTGGGCCATGACGTGTCTCTGTGAACAGAGTTGAGGTTGCACTTGCGGTTGGTTTGTTTGTGCATTCATATCAACTACTCTCGTATGCTAAACGAGCGGCTGGAGCCAGCCAATCGATCTCTCTTCTGACCGTCAGCACTTCAAATCCCGATGGCCGGCCGGTTCTAACAACTTAGACGGTGGCCTGGCCGCCGCGTTCCTCCACCAGGAGCTTCCAGAACTCGTGGGTCTCGGCGACAACCGACTCCGCGAAGTCGCGGCCGAGACACTTACCCTCGTAGCCATAGGCGTTCACCTGTGGCAGCTTGTAATCACGCAACCAGTCGTGGATGGCAGCAATGCAACCGGGCATGTGGGCCTCAATGTCGGCCACGTCGTTAATCTTGGACGCGTAGTGGTCCTCGACGTTGATGCAGATCAGCTTCCAATCCGTCTCATTGTCGTCGATCAGCGCAAGCACACCCAGGATCTTGACCTGCACGATGGAGCCAATGCGCCACTGCTTGGTGCCGATCTCGACCACATCGATCGGATCGTTATCGCCGACGCAGCCCGTGCCTTCGGTCGTGTGCGCCGGGTCCTCCCATGTCTGGGGCAGGGCGCCGTAGTTGAACATCATGTCGCCCCAGCCGTACTCGCGCAGCTTACCGTTCTTCGTGTCCTGCTTGATCGGGTTGAACGGCTCGCCCGTGGCGATCTCCATTTTCTTACGCGTCCACTTGGGGATCTCGCAGATGAAGTTCACCGAGCCATCCGTGTTGTACAGCGGGATATCGTGCCATGGCGAGATCTGCTCGCGCACGCCGTTCTTGCCCGTGGCGTAGAAGTTCAGACGGAACTCAAAGCTGGGGAAAGCGCCCACAGCCTCGGTCTCAATGTTGCCGATCGTGGGGTTGGCAATCCGCGCCTTGAGGAACTTGAACTTGGCCTGGTAGCGCTTCATGGCCTCGGTCTGGTTGGCAGCCGAGTGGTCGTCGTTCCACCACTTGATGAACGAGTTGAAATCAATGCGGCCATTGTCACGGTGCATGTGGGTCACAGCCTCCTTGGCGTCTTCAGCCGAGATGGGCTCACCGAGCTTAGCATGCAGGTCGATCAGATCGTCCTCGGAGATGTAGCCATGGCCTTGCTGGTCAAACAGAGCGAAGATGGCGCGCATGCGCTCCATCTCACGAGGCTCGATGTTGACCTGAGTACCATCGTCTAGCACACTGCCGCGACGCGTGCGCAGGTCGCTGATGATCTCCGTGCCGTAACGCTTCTCGGTTTCTTCGTATGACTTGAGCTCAGCGCGCAGAGTGGCGACCTCGCTGCGCAGGTCCTCCAGCTCAATGACTGTGGCCGGCAGGTCGATCTCCTCCTCGCGCCATGAGTCCTTGCGGGTCATGCGCACGCGGGGTGAGGACATGGGGGACGAGGCCACAGGGCGGACGTAGGCCACGTCCGTGCCGTCGTTCTTCTCGGAAGGAGCCGAGTCGATGACGCCCTGCATGGCGGTCATCCACTGCTGCTGCTCCTCGGGTGAGTCCGTGTACACGCGGAAGCACGTGTTGGAAGGCGTGTAGAACTGGAAGCCGTTGGGCTTGCCATCCCACTTGTGCACCGAGCTGAAAGGGATGCGGCCGCGGATCGTGGCCTTCTCAAAGTCTTCCTCCGTCTCGTAATACACGATCTGGAGCGAGTCCTTGTAGATGACGCAGTAGCGTTTCTTCCACACGAGCGCGTTCTTCTCAGGCTTCTTGTACAGCACGCCGGCCATCACAACGTTCTCGGGTGAGAAGTTGCTGTGCTGCTGGGACTGCGCCAGAAAGGCGTCGAAGGACGAGTCTTGCTTGGAGTCTTCCATGGTCGCGCCGGAGGCCGTCGAGAGGCGGGAGGTCTGTGGCTGGAAGCGGCGAAATTGCGAAATGAATGTGCCCCACATCTTGGCTGCTTGGAGGCTGTGCAAGCGAACGGACGGATCGGCTGGAGCGAAGCGGGCCTAAATAAAGCAGGCGGCGGGCGGCTGGGGAGCTAACTTAGGAAGCTTCCGAGACGCTTGATGGCGCGGGGCGAATTTTTGGCGAATGACGCAATGAGCGTCTGGCTTGCAACGGTGCACAAAACCGGTGCGGAAACCGGTATCAAAGCTGCCACCGTGGCGTCGTGGCGTGAGTGCATTCGGGTGGTACCGTAGGTGAAACCGCCACCTGGTTTGGGGATGGGGCCTGTAACGACCCCCCACTGTCTGTGTTACCGAATCTTGCGTGTCGCGTGGGTGGCATCTCAGCCAAAACTGAGGTTACCGGTTTTGACCGCATCTGATCGGTACGTCCGCCGGTTCTTAGATACCGCTGCTCGTTGCACTTGAGTGCGCGCATTAGAGCAGCGTCGACGCACCCAGCACCCAAGGCATTGAAAGAGGTGCATCCACACCCGCAATGGATCGTCGTTTAGTTGTTGCTTGGTCGGACTGGTATGATTCTTATCCAGTACTGGCTGCCTGATGCATAACAGATTCTGGTACATGATCTGACTGACCACAGCGAATCGTGCTTGCCACCATTTCACGTTGCGATTCCAAGTCTGGGTTGTTTCGATCTCTTCTATGGTCGCACCAATGTGCTTATTAGTATCAGAGTGGCGTTGGTCAACACAGAGGCTCTGCCAATATTTACCAGATGAAGCTTATGATCGAATGCCGCAACGCCAATCAATTCAGCTCAAGTCTCCAGACATTGCAAATGACTCTTTCAATGAAGGGATTGGTACATGGAAACCTCTAGACGCTGCATCATTGCAGATTGCCTTGCAGTATTGTGAAGCGCTTGGTGCACTCTGAAGTGAGCCAAAAATAGGTGATTAAGTGAGCCACGTCTGGCACTCCCAAGTGCATTTTTCGACGCGCAGGACCAAGTTTCACGCAGTTTTGATTATGACGAAGAAGAACAAGGGATTCAAGTCCGTTGTCGTGGTTGCTGCGCGATCAAGCACACAATCTGTGAGCACAAGCGACCACAGTGATCCAGCTGACGACTTCGACAATCGTCAAGTGGCCGTGAACAAGAAGCGTAGCAAAGTGGATATTTGGCTTTTGGGCATTACAATCGTGATTGGCGGCCAATACCAAGCATGGAACGCCGGACTAGTTGCTGGGTTTTACAGCTATCTAATTGGGTATTTACTGATTGCTGCTGCGTACATCGCGCTTTGTTGTTGCACGGCTGAAATCACTGGTGCGCTGCCGTTCGCAGGTGGCGCTTACGGATTAGCAAGGTGCACACTCGGGTTTTTTCCTGGATATCTTATCGGCTGCTGCGAAGCACTGGAATACATCACGTACGTGGCTGCTACAACCGAATCATTAGCCAAGATCCTGATCCTGATTGTTCCATCACTCCATGGCTACGAACCCTTGATCTATCTCCTCTTTTACTTGTCAGCGCTCTGGTTTCATATCGCTGGAGGCAATTGGTTCTGGCGATTCACACTCACTCTAGGAGCTGCAAGTCTGGCAATATTGCTCGTTTTTTGCTTTGGATGCATGTCACTGTCAAATTTTAGCGCCGCATACGCTGTCAGCGACCTGGAGTTCGCTGGAGGTTTCTCCGGTTTCATGAAGGCTTTACCGTTGGCAGCCTGGTTTTTCGTGGGTGTTGAAGCCTTGTCCCTTGCAAACGATGACGTTTATCAGCCAAAAGTCACTGTTCCACATGGTCAAGTGACATGTGTCACCACGCTCACGGTAACAGGCATCCTGGTCATGTTTGTGGCAGTCTCCCTACCGTATCCAGGCGGTATGCGTGCGCTGTCTGAGGCTGCTGCGCCCCTAGACTTTGGATTTACAAACGTACTCAAAATTACGTACCGATCTGCGTCAGCGTTCACGCTTCCAGCGACGTACGCAACAGCATTTGGTTTCATCTGGTGCTACGGAAAATTGATTCATGCCATGGCCAGCTCGAGTTTGTTCCCGCCTGTGCTCGCTCGTACGTCATTGCGCTATGGAACTCCGTACGTAGCGCTGGTTGCTGGCTCGATGTTGAGCTATGCGATTTGTCTTACGGTCTACTATCAACCTGGGATCGTTAAGTACCTTTATCCAGTTTGCATCACTGCTGCATTCATGTCATACACTGGGCAGTGCATCGGCTACATTTCTTTGAAAAAGAACTACCGTAACATCAAGAGCTCGCATTTTCAAAACCCGTTTGGAATCGCAGGCGCAGTGTATTCCATGGTTGTTTGGATTCTCGGAATCATTTCAATAGCAGGATTTCAGGAGGACCATCAAGTCGCGCTCATTACTTTCATTGTCATCGTGATTCTTCTAGCGATGTTTTATCGATTATATGCACGCAAGCGACAAACGTTCTCGAGGCAAGAGAATAAAGTGTTGCTTGTGGCGCACGTGCTCAAATTTAACCGCCGAAAGGCCCACCCTCGCAAAAACATCGTCGCCTGTATCCACCCGCATCGTACATCCGAAACAAATCGAATCTCAGTGCAGAACCAGGAAAGCTCAAGACCAGATTCTTCGTCGTTTGCGTCGTAGTTGGCTGGTAAGAGGGAGTAAAGTTAGACGTGGCTATTGGGGTATATCTCAATTCTTTATCATGCGCGATTGTCAGAGGCTCTAAATTGAAGAATTGGCTAAGGTATTGCTGTATGTATCACATGTATTTAAGCTTCTCATGCAACAAAGTATACAATCGCTATCTGCAGTGTGAATCAGAAGGCGTATTCACCGCTTTTGATGATTCACAAACCAGAGCGAAAGAAGCGACAGAGCCTGAAAACCAGCCATGAAAGCAAAAATGATGCCGATGTGCTGGACGATGTCGTCATGGCTCATACTGAAGACAAGTTTCAAGTATTGTTGCACTGTCAGCTTTCCGAGACGGACGGGTGCCCCTGTGAGCTCTTGACAGCCAATATCAGACCCACCGGCGCTAGGACATGATCCGAGTGCGATCGCGCCAAGGTTGCTCAGAATGTAACGCTGTGGTGTCAGGTAGTAGATCCATTTGTAACCTGACGGGATCGAAGATGCTGGTGGGTTGAATCCCATGAACAATCCCTGGATCGAGATGACCATTGTACCAAGCGTAGCCGCAACTTCGACAGTCGGCGTAGCGTACGCGAGCAGCTGTCCCAAGTAGGTCAGGAGAAGAACGAGAATACCTAAGTTGCCCCAGTACTGCAGTGCATTGCCGAAGCCCTGGAACCCAACGAACGGAAAGAAGATAGATGTGAACACCAAAGTGCTCGCGAACACGTACGGGATCTCCACAAGCATGCCACCCAAGAAGTACCAGAAGGGATGATACATCTGCGACGCTTTTTCCCGGTAGTATGACGCACGTTCTTCAGCAGCCAGAGGGAGGATGCTGTTGAGTGACACAACGCCATTGAACAGTGTGGTCACGAAAATCATGCCCATACCGCTGTTAATTCCGTGATACGAGGTGTAATCCGCACCAACGAAGATGATCCCGAAAATGATAGCCAACACGGCTGAGATGCCCAATCGCACAAGGTTGTACGACGGCGTGCGCCAGTACATGTCGACAAAGCGTTTAATGACGTATCGCATTTGTGTCGCCGCGTCTGCTGCATATTCTCTCGAAAACACAAGCTCAGGAACCTCTGACGATGGGTGTGATACACCATCAAGGCTCATAAAGGTTGTCAATGAGTGGTATTCATGGCTTTGCTTGAAGATTTCCACAAAGTTGTTGCTCGCTCCACCGCCTCCTGAAGCACTGCTACTGACGCCAGCGCCGATGCACTCGAGCATCCAAGTGGCGGGATTGTAGCCCGACGGAATTTTGGCTATTCCTGGTACGGCTTCGAAATACTTGATCAAATTCTCGCACGATGAACCGAGATCTCCGAAGTAAACAGTTTCTCCTCCGCGCTTGAGAAGCAATAGTCGGTCAAAACATTGGAACACTTCTGATGAAGGCTGGTGAATTGTGCAAATGATTGTGCGGCCGGTATTGGCGACCTTGCGAGCACTGTCCATTATAACCTTTGCTGATTGAGCGTCAAGACCACTAGTAGGTTCGTCCATGAACAATACGCTCGGCTGGGCTGCAAGCTCAACGCCGATAGTAAGGCGTTTCATTTGCTCTGTCGAGCTTCCTCGAATGATTCGATCCGCAATCGGGCCAAGATTCAAGAGTTGGATGCATTCGTTCACACTCGCGATCTTCTGCTTGGCCGAAACGGACCTGTCCTGCCGCATGAAGGCACTGAACATGAGAGCTTCGCGGATAGTTGCGGCCTCGGAATGGATGTCCATCTGCTCACAGTATCCGGTACACCGACGAATTGCGAGCTTGGTGGCTTTGTAGCCGTTCAGCAAGATGTTTCCTCGGATCCGACCTCCCGTCTTTCGACCAGCGATCACGTCCATGAGCGTTGTCTTGCCAGCACCCGACGAGCCCATGAGTGCTGTCATGGAGCCAGGCGTCGCATAGCCAGTCACGCCCTGCAACAAATCGATAGTCTCTCGCGGATTACTTGGGTCTGGAACGGTATACCACAGATCATTGAAAGCCAGTGTGACTGGAGTGACTTTCGACGTCCCTTGATCAGGCATTGGGGCAACAATGGCTGATGTGCTCGCACCAAATGGCCTAACATCAGTCTTATCGTGATTACCGGACAGCCGTGACGATAGTACATGCGCCACATCTTTCTCGTCTGCGTTGGTGACAGTTGCGTGGTTCTCGGAAGACTCATAGCGCTTGTACTCGAAGACGAGGAACGAAAGCGCCATGAACGCCAAGTACGTGAAGACCAAATAGATGACACCAAGCGCGACCCATTTTTGATCAGATGGGAGTCCAAACACATGGAGATAGTACTCGCCTGTCTTCATCCCCACCAGAGTGCAATAGTTCACATTGTTGTATTCGCACACGTCCAAAGGCGCCGATCGGTACTGATTCACTGCGAGAGCACGGAGACACCAGGCCATGGGATTGATCCAGTAGAGCCACTGCGTATACGATGGCAGCGAAGCTTTCGAGATGATGAAACCTGCGAAGAGCACGAAGACTAAGACAGAGACCATCGAGAGCGGTTTAGCGACTGTCAGATTTGGTGCCACAGCTGCAATAAATAAAAACCAGGCCGCGAAAGTGAGATTCGTGAGCAGCAAAATGAACTCGAAGACGATGAAATTCCCTGCGCGGCTGACAAAGCCACACATCCAATAGACGATGCTGCCGAAGACCGCGCTTTCGAAGATCGCGGACGGAATCTGGCTGGCGCAAGCGGACAGCACGTAGGCGCTAGTTCGGTAGAAATTCGCGCCCCGTTGCTTGTAGAAGATCTCGCGTGCATTCATGAACGGCTCAATTTGAGACGCTTGGCCCATGGACAGAAACATGACGGCCGAGAAAATCATGCCCAGAACGACCTGAACAGAGAGGGGATCGAACTGGTAGAACGTGCTACCGTACAAAAGTCCCATGACGAAGACCATGATGACGCGGCCTTTCAAGAACGCCGTGTTGCGCACTGTGAGCAGCATCTGCCGCTTTAAAAGCACTCGAAGGTTTTCACCAAACGTTTGGTAAAACTGCTCCCGGTCAGCAAGGTAGTCTTTGGTCACTTGGACCAGATTCGTATCCGTCGGCGCATTGAGCTTCTTCAGCACGTCCTCGTGAATTGACGAAGCCCTGAACAACGAACTGAACTCACTCGCTTGGTGCGGATGCCGATCATTACGCCGTGGGCCTTCCGTGACTGCTACTTGGTATTGCTGTTGCTGGTCTGTGCCAAGATCCAAGAGGAAATCAGCGACGTCCCGCCGGGGAGGACAAGCAAACCCCAGACCAAGGAAATAGTCGGTGACTTGCTCTCGTGGCCCATGGTAAATGACTTCGCCGTCGTTAAGAATCAGCACGGAATCAAACAGGTTGAACACCTCTGGCGACGGCTGCAGTAGTGAGATGATGATGGTTTTCTTGAGGTTCTTGGCAATACTGCGCTGGGTGCTGACGATATCGAACGTAGACGCGCTATCGAGTCCCGTGCTGATCTCGTCCATGATGACGACGTGCTTCTTGCCGAATTGCATTTCGCCTGTCGTAACTCGTTTGCGCTGGCCTCCAGAAATCCCTCGTAGCATGGCGTCTCCGACTACGGTGTCTTGACACGTTTGAAGCCCCAATTGCTGGATGATGATATCAGGATAATACTGGAAAAGCGCACGTACAAGTGACAAGGCCGCTTGGGTCTTCTCTGCGGCGCCCTGCTTGAAGAACGACTCGTCCTTCTTGTTGAGCTTACCGCCACAAAAGGCGTGTGCAAATTTGATCGTCTCTTTCACAGTCAGGGTGGGGAAATGCTTGTCATGCTGATTCACGTACGCGATGAACTGCGGCACGCGGCCTTTGAATTCACGCACGCTGCGGTCGTTGAGGAAAATTTCGCCACCGACCACGACGTTCTTGGCCATGGGGAAGCGCCCGCTGATCATCTTCATGAGCGACGACTTGCCGGAGCCAGGCTGACCCAGCACGAGTGTGATCGTTCCTGGCTCAAAGACTGCACTGAAAGGGTGCAGGATCTGCTTGCGCACAACGTGCTTCTTGAGCGAGCACTTGGAGAGACTCATGAGGATTATGTTGGCGATTGTAGGCAGTTGGTTGTCTGCAACAGAGCCGTCCTTGCTCTGAATCACTGCGACGTCGGCTGCGATGGACAGATCCTTGATGCGGACCTCCATCTGAGGCATCGGTCTCCCAGTGGCCTCCTCGATGGACGCAGCGATGCTGCTGTGGAGCGCCTGCGCGCTGAAGGCCATGAGCACCTGCCGCTGGGCCTCATCTTCTTGTTCTTCAAGTACACCGCCCATCGAGAATGCCAAACTGCCAGCTCTGGCAGCCCAGGGTAACCATCGCAGCTAAAAACGGGATCGGTGCCATGGCCGTAATCATGCCTTCTAAAATGGGATCGGTTGTGCGCCCAGACCAGACAGCTGAGGCTTGTTTCCGGCCTTTGGTTGCTGCAGCAGCTTCGTCTCTGAAGTCAAATCCGTTGCGATTGGGAGTTGGCTGTATCTATCGCACTGAATGAGGAATCAATGGCCGAATTATAAACGAGACAAGAGTTCAATGCCACGACTGTCGGGAAGGCAGATCAAGTCCAGACACATACGAAAGATCAAATATATATATCGCAGCTCACACCAAGGCCGCTATTGTGACAACCAGCACAGCGAGAGCGCTGGGTAGAGTCAGCGACGCTGCTGCACTGTCCTTCTTGGTCGATCCTCCGTAGCACGGGTTGGTGGCGTTCGGGATCTTGGCCAGCGCACTCAGCAGATCCTCGTGGCTCTGAGTCCACGAGTTGGGCTGGAACACGCCGTAGTGTGTGCGGCCGAACACGCCCGACTTCTTGTCGATCGAGTCCTCCAGGTAGTACTCGCTGTCTGGGTTGAGCGCGTAGAAGTATCCGCCCTGCACACTGGCGGCAAAGTTGATAAGGAAGTCCAACGCAGCCGTTTGATGCGGCTGTGTTGAGCCGTAGACGCCGCTGAACGAACCCAGGATCATGGAGTGCTTGCCGTCGTTGTACGCGGTGCCCACGGCCTGCGTCATGACCTTGGTGTACTGCGTGGCGATGTCCGTGGCAGATAGATGCTCGTACGACTCGCAGGCGAACGTGGACTCGGAGCAGCTCAGCGTGCTCTTGGTCTTGGTGCCATTGATGTAGTCCACGCATTCGGACGTGGCTGCGTCGTCCTCGAACGTGAAGTCGCTGCTGCCGGTCGCCGAGCAGTTGCTGGCGGCCGAGTAGAAGTAGTTCATGGGGTAAATGCCGTGCGAGTGCGCGTGCGGCGCGTAGATGATCTTGCTCGCGTCCGTCACGTTCATGGGCGCGGCTGTGAGGTTGTGGAAGTTGCCGCCGTCCCAGTGCTTGGTCAGCCCGTAGTCCTCTGTCACTTGGAACTTCTCGGCATCAGTAGGCGAACTGGCGCCGCCCACGAAGACAAGCCATTGCGGACACGCGGCTGTGATGGCGCCCGCGATGAAGTCGGCTGCCTGGCGCCAGTCGGTCTCCTTGTTCTGGTCCGCAGCGTCCGAAGGCCAGAGCGCGTACGTCATCTCGCTCTTGAGCTCCACGCCGATGATGTTCCAGTAGCTGCCGTTGCAGAACACGTCGGCCAGCTTGGTGGCCGCCAGGTACGCGCCGGACTTGGTCACATCCACGTACGGGCGCGTGTACCAATAGGCGTCCTCTGGGTAGATCGTGAGCAGGTCGATGGTGAGCAGCAGCGTGATCTGTGGCTCCTGGAAGGTCTCGGACATGCGACCGATGAGGTCCAAGTACCGGACCTTGGTCTTGTCAGTCCAGGATGCGAGCTCTGGGTTCTCGTACGAGTTGATGTACGAGATCTGCGGCTGCGGGTTGTTGTTCACATAGTCGGCATTGAGCGGCAGGCGGATCGAGTTGAACCCGTACTGCGTGAGGAACGCAATGAGCTTTTTCTATTGGACGCATCACTGATCAGTCTTCAAGATCTAGCGGCTTCAAGAGAGACGACGTACCACTGACGTGCCGTAGGTCTTGACCGAATTGGTGGTCGTGGAGCCCCAGAGTCCGTCCGGGATCATGTTTTCCTTCTCCATGCCGCCCCAGGTCACGCCTCGGATCGTGATCTTGGTCTCATCGGTCGTGGTCGAGTCCAGCGCATAGATGGCACCATCGCGTGCAACGTAGTTGGGCTGGCGGCAGGCTATAGAAAAGAGTCAGAATGCGATAGCAGAGACCTTTTTAATGGCAGCACCTACTCAGATCGGCCGTCGAGGGGTTCAGCAGCAAAGCAGCGCCAGTGAGAGCGGAAGCCAGGAATCGTCTCGCCATGAAGGAGAGAGAGAGGAAACGATCAAGCTGAGCTGTCTCTGGCGAATCGAAGAGTGAGCGCGTAGCTCAACTTGGCGGACTCGCCGCGCTCTCTATGCAAGAACGCATTCTCTTGTCTCAGTACCAGCTGCCACATGGCCCAGGCCAGATGACCCAGACATAGTCGTTATCTCAGTACTCGTTCTCAACAGAAAAGCAGCGAGTACTGAGATAGCGATAATACTTTGCACCCACGCTTTCTGTGGGTGGATGCAATTTGTTATGCGGGCCACTGTACTTGTTGGAGCGTAACCCTAGCGATCGACTGGAAAAGGCGCTTCTGAACCACATCTGCTGAGGGGGTTACGTGGTTACTAACGTCACGGAAGACAAGGATCTTTCCTTGTCTCTTCGTAGCGCACGACCGAGAGAGCAAGCAATACTTTCTATGGATATTTGATGCCTACCGTACTGGTATACCCACCACCACACACCAATGAATACAGTCCCACTGTTAATTTTTTCAGTTGGGTACGCTGGGGTGATATTTGAGACCAAGAAGGTGCGATGCTGGGTACGATGGGTACACAAATCCAGCTGCATCTTAGTCGGCCAGCGAGTGGTACGGCGCAGAGGGAGACACGACGTAGGGCAGATGGCTGTGGGACGACCGCTCGAGCACATTGCTCAGCAGAGTGGCATCATTGGTAGTCGCGCCGCCCATGTGGATCTGCTCCGAGTGGCTCCAGCCCAGATCGTGGTACAGCAGATCCAGCGACTTGGCGCACAGTCGTCGAGCCACAAGCGTCTTGCCGGTGTCGCGATACCGGAACGCGATTTCGCGCAGACCGGCCACGGCCGAGAAGTCAGAGAACGAGCAGTGCTCGCAGTCCAGAATGACGAGTGCAGGATCGTTCTCCACGTCGAAAAACGTGCGGAAGGTGGCAATGGACGAGAACTGCAGCGGGCCGCGAAGATGGTACACCTTGCACTGCTCCTGTGTGACATGCACCGACGTCAGCAAGTCGCCATGATCCCCTTCATGGGCTGCGTCGTCGTACACGACTTGGGCGACTTCAGTGGAAGTGAAGAAGGAGAGTGTCTTGCCACTCCGCCATCCGCTGACGAGCGACTGCCAGATCACGCCCGCGATCACAGCGATGGCCAGGTTCATGAGCGCCGCCAGCATAGTCACCAGCACGATCGTGAAGGCGTCAGCCAGCTGCAGCCGGAAGATCAGCTTGAGCGACGGCCAGTAGAACGTGTGCATGATGATCACGAACAGAATGCCAGTTAAACAGGCAACAGGCACTTTCTCAATCAGCGAGCTGGCCCAGAGCACCACTGCGAATGTAGTGAGCCCGCCTACAACGGAAGATAGACGATAGCGGCCGCCGTTGAGTACATTGCCCGTGGACTGGGCGATCATGGCGCATCCGCCCATGGCCGAGAAGAGTCCGCAGACGATGTTACCGACGCCTTGAGCCATACATTCCTTCCTGCACATCTCTGGAGTCAGTCGCGGGCGCTTGGTCAGATCCACGACGGCCTGGCAAGTCATGATGGACTCAAAGAGACCCACAGCAGCCAGACTGGCAGCGCAGGAGGCCACGGCCGACCAGTTGGTCACGCCGCCAAAGTCCGGGATGCCGAAAGACGGCAAGCCGCCCTTGAGCTTGGATGTGTCGCCGATGGTGCGCACGTCGTAGTGCATGTACGGACGGTTGATGCCAAACTCAAAGCCTGCACCGACCAGAGCGACCACGAGCGTGGGCGGGACTACACGACCGACAACTGGCAGCTTGGGGAAGAAGTGCATGATCAGCATGGTGGCCAGCACAGTGCCCACAGTGGTCCACGTGGTGGCATCGGACGCGCTCATCCAGGCGAGATTGCCATCAGCTTCGCACTGTCCAAAGAGAATGGACGGGTCTTTGCAAATCTTGAACGTCGTCATCTGCGAGAAGAACATCATGAGCGCCAGGCCATTCAGGAAGCCGATGTGCGCCGTGCGTGGGATCATGGATACGAATTTCGGCAGTCCCAGCAGCCCAAACAGCAGCTGCATGATGCCCACAAGTGTGATGGCGACGAACAAATGATCAATACGCTCGGAAAGAGGGAGCGCACTGAGCGAGCCTGAGCTGCCAGTCAGCTCCGGCATCACGACTGCGAGAGCGCCGGCAGCACCGGCCACTGTGGCTGGAACACCACCGAACAGACCAATGATGATGCCGAGAAAGCCTGTGGCGTATAGCCCTACGACGGGATCGAGGTTCGCTACATAGCTGAATGCAATTGTCTCTGGAATCTGCAGCAGCGTCACAGCAAAGCCGCACAGGATCTCGCGCTGCAGTATGATCCAGTTGCTCTTGTAAAACCCGACAGTCGATCGGTATTCCTTCGACAGTTTAGAGCTCAGAGCCGACGAGCCGGAATCGGACTTGCACTTGGTCTCCCGCGCCACCCGTTGCACATTCCTGGCGATGCGTCGCGTGCCGTGCACGACTGTTTCGCTCAGCAGCTGCACCGGCGATTGGGAATCGGTCAGTGCATGTTCCAGACCCACATACCCCTGTGTCTTGTCAATGGTAGAGTCCACGGCCATGACGCAGTCTTCATCCTTGCGTGTGGACAGCGAGCGCAGTGACGTCGTCCTGCCCCCGCCGTTCATCTTCCCTGTGCTGCTGATTTCGAAGTGGATGAAGATGTCGCAGCGTCGCCACCGGATTGACACCTTTTCGTGCGTCACTATTCTGAACCACACAGCTTACCGTGCGGGACGAAACAATAAGAGACAGAAGGAATTCCGTGAGAATGATTGTAAACAGCCAACCCTGTTGCAATTTGATAGTTGGTACCTATTTCTTGGGGATGGGAACCAGCTTGCCTGTCTCAGGATCGATCTGGAAGAGCGCATCGTGGGCTTTCAGCAGCTCTTCATACTCTCGAGCTTCTGGGTGGAAGTGCACCACTTGCTCGAACACAGCCTCCTGCATGGCTTTCTTCGTCTCTTCGACCTGTTCGTTCGACGCGTCGATCTGTCCTTCGAACTGGTCCTCGCGCTGTTCCTCAGGCGTGTAGCACGCGAAGTATTCATCTGTCCCATCGTCTTGGACAGAGAGAAAGGCTTCTTTCAGGTACGGATGTTGAAGTGCCTCGACAGCGGTCAGCCGCTTGCCTGGCTCATACACGAGAAGCTTTTCCAGTAGATCGATCGCCAGCAGATTCGCACTTGGGTACAACTCTGTGAAGGGGATGCGCGGCCGCCTCCGCTGCCGGTGCGCCCATCGCTGCGCGGCTTCTTTGTGAATGTTTGCAATGTATACTATATCAGGTGTTCCGAGGACATTGAAGATCTTCCCGAGTTGGTTGATCGTGCTTGAACCTGGGAATAAAGTCTTGCGACCGAGCAGCTCGGCAAGAATACAGCCAGCTGACCACAAATCCGAGGGCTTATCGTACCGGCAGCCATCCAGCAAGATCTCTGGAGCACGGTACCAGCGGGTGACAACATACTCAGTCAACTCTACGAATGGATCGATATCGGTACCGCCGGTTTTATTGGAGAAGTCCACGTAACGCGCTAGTCCCAGATCGCATAGCTTTAATTCACACGTGCTTGTGACCAAAATGTTCGATGGCTTCAAGTCGCGATGCAAAATGTCCGCAGAATGGAGATATGCGATTGCCCGCAAAATCTGACGCATAAAGTGGGCAACGTGCTCGTCCGTAAGGGTCTGGGTCGAGTGGATTACGCGGTGAAGATCGGTCTCCATCAGGTCGGTCACAAGGTAGATATCTTCGAGGTAACTCAAGCGCTCTGGACGAGGCACATCATAGAGGCAAATCAGGTTGGGGTGATGAAGTTGTCGAAGCAAACAGACCTCGCGCAGCAGTCGTTTTGTATCAGGAAGGTCCACGAACGCATTGGAGATTTTCTTGATTGCAACCGTGATACCCGATTCGATATCACTTGCAGCAATCACTTCACCGTAGGTTCCTGACCCGATCACCTTGATCAGCTGGTACTTCTTGGGCACATCGAAAACAGTTTTCTTTCCCTTGAAAGTGTGGTTATCTCGAGCCAGAAGCTTCAATTGGCTATCGGCATCGTGGATGTTTGGAGTATGACTCGACCGACTACTATGCTTGCCTGGGGATCGACTTGACGTTCGAGCGAAGAATTTGCCTGCAGTCTCGCTGGACACTTGTACTCGTCCGCCCTCTGCTAGTGCGTCGGATCGCAAGAAATGACGCAGTTTATCATTTGTCATGGTTTGAACGAGGGTATCGTCATTGTTTGACTCTGAACGGCTGGATGAACTACTCAGACGTCTGCGATTTCCTTGGATTTTAGGATTCGAGAGGTTTTCAGGAGACGAGATCGTAGGAGCGAAAATCACGCTGACTTGAATACGACCCTTGAATACAGTTGGAGGTGCCCAAGATTCTTTGCAGTCGTTGTACTGGTCACAAAGATTATGCCAGCGGGGCAAGGCTCCGTTTGCTTTCGCATCTGCAGATCCATTAAACAACGATAGATGCGGAGTCAGGTTAATTTTGCAGACACCCAGTAGCTCGTCTTGAAGCATGAAACGACTTTGAAATACTTCAAGCTTGAGGAAGTAGGTGAACCCTCTTGCACAACCTGGAAAATCAAGGCGAAGATTGCTTCGCCATTCAGGGTTGAGCGTTCCCTGATTTAAATCCTTGGCACCATTGCCAGCATCTGCATCAATTAAGCACTTGCAAATACCCGTGACGCAACCACTTTTGTCTCCGTAGGATGCGTGCGTTCGCTGGCCTGATAACCCAGTGGCGCGTTTAATACCGCGGAAAAATCGAGTGCTTTTCGACGGTTTCTTTTTGTCGGATTGCATCGCAACGGGAACCTGGGACAACTCGTCGTTCGTTGCGCCACTTGAATGTATATCCAGGCCTTCAAGAGTTCTCTCTGAGTGCGTGCCTTCTTCGAGAATGCACCGAGCATAAACAGAAACTGGATGATTTTTTTTGCCATCAGATGCAAGGTTTTTGGCGCTGGTACTTCCTGCAACTTCAGTGGGATGCAGTTGTTGTGCTCTAACAATTTGCACATAAAAAGTCCCAGGAGGAATAGACTGGGATATTGAAGAGGACTCTCCAGGTAAAACCAAACGGATATTTTCTCCTCGAGCGGCATCATCAAATGCGACGGATAACGCAACAGAATCACCATTCATATGCCAACGAACGAGGCGGTCTTTATGGTCAAGCCATAGCTCATGGACAAAAAGTTGCGTGATACGTCGACTGTCGGAGTTGTGCAACTGGAATGTTTCTTTTCCAGTGACAACAAGGCGTTTAACCCAAGACGCAGAGGGCGTAGACGCACTCATAGGCTGAGAAGATAACGAGTCATTTCGGTACGGATTGGGAGACGTTGTGAATGACTCGCTTGGGGCGGCATTGCTTGGAGGAGTACCAGGGCCGTCCATGTCTTGGTCATCAATAGCGTCAACTAAATCGGCGTCACCTCGAACCAGTTTAATCACTTCCAGCATCGAGAACGAATCCACAGTGACTGACTCCAGCAGTGTGGAGAAGAACAGCAATATACCATCGTAGCGCCGATACTGACCCCAAAAAGGAACAATAGGTGGAAAATTCGACGTCAAAATCACATCCGGATGCATGCTTCTAAATAGCATCGGGAATTCATTCAGCTCTTGACGCATCAATCCGCCCAAAAGACGATAGAATTTGACTGCGTCCAGTGCTTGCGAGGCGAACGCAACTTGAGATCGCGCAGATCCAGTTTTATTAGCTGCCACCTACCACAACCATAATTCCAAATCAGTTACGTGAGTATGAGCAGAAACAGAGTCAGGCGAGATATTTACCGTCATTGCACGCATCCATTGGTCCTTTTCAAACGCTGTCCGAGAGCTGAGGTGGCTAATTCGGTGTCCAATAGTAACGATTCGAAATCCATTGGGCTTGCCGATGTCGTCATCTTCGATACTTTGTATTTGAATCCGGCCGATAAGTTTCGTGTTGGAAATGAAGTCCTCTCTTGACTCATAATAGGCCAGCGTATCTCCTTCTAGAACGCAGTACGTGACTCTCCAATTCGGCAGCACATCTCCCTTCTTGTTCAAATACCCTTCGAAAGATATGCGCTGCTCGCTTCGGTACCGAAGCGTGTGAGAGCGAGTGCGTCCGCCTGATGGAACTCTCTTGAGGGCGGTTGATGGAGGAGGAACTTTGTCGGGAGCTGGTGATGGCATCGAGTACTGTGGTGGCGTTTCCGCGTCTTCTGACTCGCTGGTCATCGTGCCATTGGAAGAAATACGAAGCTCCCGGTCACTGGCGTCGTCGCTGTCTTCAATGAACAGTGCGCCGGTGTCGACGCCGTGAGCTTGAGGGCGTTTAGGTGGCGCAGCAGGTTGAAGTCTCTGCTGCAGCAGGATCATGAACGCAGCCATTCTCGAGCGCTGCACCGGATCCGTGTTCTTGACCGTGATGGCGATCTGCTCCGAGCCATGCAGCCGCTCCAGACGAACGAGAAGGACGGTGTTGAGGCCGTAGTTGTCCGTGATGTTGGCGTATGCGTAGATCACGAAGACTTTGTCGTCCGGCTTGACGCTCGATCTCGAGGTCGTGCGCATCTTCTCTGGCTGCGGAAACACCACAATGTCGTTGCCGATGGTCTCGAGTAACTGCTGTTTGAAGCCGTGCTGGTCGTCCTGCTGCTGCACCAGCGCAGCGATAGCGGCCTGCTCGTGCTCATCCAGCACGGAGCTGGGCTCTCGCGCTCTCGACTGGCCGCTCTCGAGAAACGGCTGCGGCTTGACGCTCACGCGCTTGCGCTGCTTGGTGAAGGAGCAGCTGGAGCTCACGTGCTCGGTGGCGCTCTGCCACAGCGTGTGGAACAGCTCCTCGGACATCCAGGGAGATGTCACGCTCTCGATGAAGACCACGCTGTCGTCCTCTCCGTCCAGCGTCAGGTTCCCCTCGCGCCGCGCGAAGCTCATGGTGGCCGGCCGCTCCATCGCGCTCGATGGGAAATCAGAGCAGGCAACCTGAGAGTGATGGTGACCCGGGCGCGTGCAACGTACAGTACAGGAAACCGGTGGTAAAACCGGTAGAACCCGGTTTTGACTGGCCAGTCGCCCGCACTCTGCACGGCGATATACGGTACGTTTGACATGCGTGCCGCAGGATGGGTGACAGGGATGGGTAACTGACATCGTTACAATGTGATAACGTTGAATGCCGTTAATAACCTCTCTGACTAGTTATCGCAATGCGTGTTGCAGGATGAGGGTCACGAGCTTGCATACTGTACTGACCAGTGACACAGACTGAGAACTACGTTGACAAGAAATAGAAACAGAATTCGAATGGGCTCACGTTTCAAAGCTTCCTGCCTGGTCAATGGGCTGGATTTGATGCGAAAAGGCCGATTGGAACATTTTACCAGTGCGCTTCGCCTTGAAACGATTGTTTTCGTATTGGACAGACCCACGCAGGATGATGGCGTCGGTGTCAGATGCTCTCCACAGGCGAATCACAAGTCGCAGACAGCCGCGTGACGAAGAACGGCAGAACTTTGATCGAGACCGTGCGTCCCAATACGATGTTCGTCCATATCGTTCGTCCTTTGGGCGGATTCATGCCAATGACCAGAATCCTTAACACGAGAAGCGCCATGCCGATCAGCAGAACCAGAGCGACGGGTAGCGCATAACGCAGTCGGAACCGAAGCTTTGTCTTCATCAGTGGCGTGAGTGCATCGAGACAGAAGACCCAGTGCATCCACAGCCAGCAAGTGAGCAGCCAGATGCAATAGTCTCGCTCCCAATCGTACAGGACTGCAGCCGCCAAATGGATCGCGGAGGCTTGGACCGAGTTGAAGACAAAGTCGAACGATGACACCAGCAGTTCCAGCAATTCCCATTGATAGCAGCCCAAGAAAACCAAGAAAAAGCTGGCCGAGCATCCGACGGCTGCCATCGTGATCGCAGTTTCAAGTAGGGAATGTGACTCTGTTGGGTCGTTCAATACCGAAGAGCTCACATCATTCGATCGATTGATAAAACCAGACGCTGCTATCCAAAGAACAAGCCCAGCGTTGCCCAATCCATACAAGAGTCTCGTGTATCTGCATGGAAGCCGTAGCTCTGATGAAATGAAAGCAGGAAATACGATCTTACGGCCGTCGTAGATCCTGTCTGATGGCACCAACTGAAGTCGCTGCAGATGACTGATTGCTGTGGTCGAGTTGGAGCTGCCTTCGCTCGTGATTCGCTGAGAAGCGAATGGTATGAGTTTTATGCGGCATTGAAGTACGACGCATCGGATGCTTTGGCTCTGATCCGTGTGGCGCATTGATGTCCTCTTTCGATACACAATCTTAAGCATCAGAACCAGAAATGTGGACAAACCGTTCACTACGTAGTCGGTGGCTGGGACGCTGTAGACATAGTACTGCCACAGCGTAAGCCCATGCGGCTCGTCGATCTCATTCAGAAAGAAGCAGACCAGAACTATCGACACTACTGCAATGGCCAGTACTAGAAGGGGGGCGTAAAAATGAGTTGAAGTCATTTGCGCATCAATAAACAGCATATTGATCCACCCGACAACGTTCGATAGTGTAGGGACAGCGCGCACGTCTCCAAAGACCACTCCAATGCACATATTAGTGACCGCATTGATGAAGCACAAGAAGATCATGCCGTCCTCGCGCGCCACCAAACGGACAATATCCAGTCGCAACACTGAGGCATTGATGAAATTGAGAGGCATGTTAAGCATGAACACGAAAACAGCGACGATGCGCGCTGTACAAGCTGGCAGGAAACCCAACACCGCAAACAAAATCTGGCTCGAAGCATTCATCACCATAAACGGCCTCAGAAGTCGGCGCATGATGGCATTAACGACCCGAAGCGAGTTCCCAGAGAAAAGATGCGACTTGACTGAAAGAGATAAGTCCACAACGGGCAAATCTGCCGATGAGACGAACTCATAGTGCCATTTAGGGTCCAATGGGGCCGCTGCAACAGTTGCCATGGCTCTTGAGTTCGCAATTCTGAATTCTAAATTTGTTTGTCGATGAAACGGAGACGCAGTAAAACAAAAAACAAATATCAAACGCATCGACGCTTAATACAAGCCGAGCTTATCTTTAGACCAGTAGAAGCAGGTCTTATTACGAAACTTGGATATACTAGTCAGCTTTAGATCACTGGCTGTAGCATCCACTGTCGGCCTTGGCAGAAACCATTCGGTTGCTGCAGTACATCTATAGTGGCAAATACTGCATTTCAATGGCTAATGGTCAAATTTGATGGTCCTATTGTGATTTTATCGTTTTCTTACGACTACGAATCTTTCGGAGTATGGCGTCGAGAAAAAAAGAGCTGATCGGCATACTGCGATGCGGAAGGCGGTGGTTCCTGGGCCACAAACCCCGCATATATCTTCACGATAGAGCTCATGCGTCGGAACAACGGCCGAATCCCGCGTTCGTGAGGATCAGTATACTCCAAATGCATTTGCGTGTGGCGTCGAGAGACTTGGAGCTCCTTCATCGCTGCTTCTCTTGCTGCTGCTGCGCCAATGATTACTTGTGGATTTATACTCGGCGCGCTTGAAGCGCGTCGAATCTTGATTGGTTTGGTGGTGTTTGCCTGCGAGCGATTGACATCGAGAGACTTTTCTCTTTCCGTCGTTGGTGTTGTTGTATCTGCTGGCAGAGCTAGTATCTTGTTCTGGGTCTCCTTGATATCAACTAGAGCTGCATGAATTTGCTGAATGGTTTGTAGCATGCCTATCTGTGTGGACTCCACTTTGTCCATACGAGATTCCAAAGACGCAAGTCTCGCGCTACGACGACCACGTCCTGTGGGCTTCGACGGAGAGCTGGGTTTTTGTACAACACTCGCCATCCTCGAATTCAAAGGTATAGGACTGCACGGGCCTGAAATGTAGCACGATACCTGTTGTTGTTTTTCGTGCAGAGTCTTCATTCGCTCCTGAACCTTAATGCCGATTCCAAATTTCAAACTATCATCGTCTTTATCGATATTCGAGACTTCTACAATCAACGCAGCTGCCATTTTACCAGTGATCGATTTGTCTGTAGGCGAAGAGCCATAAACCGATCGAACGACGCTATTGAGAGGGCATTGGACATTCTGGATGTCGTTGTTCACCATCGTATTGGTCAGTATTCTGGTCATCACACTCTTGCGATCTTCCGGATATCGGAGTAGGATCCGTTGGAAATTCTCTCGTTTAAGTACGCACATCTCAACATACGTGAGTGCTCTGGCGTCCGCTGCGCGGTGGTAGTTCATGATAAGAGCCATTTCCCCAAAGCCTTGACCACGACTCAGCTTGACAATGGGACCGTCAGATTTCATTGGTTGTACGATCCGATACTTTCTGCTTCGCGAAATTTCGGTTCCGGCAAGATCGTCTTCGTGAGTGAAAGTGTTCGGATCTTCGTAGTTAACAGAGTCATGATGCAACGGTCCTTGCCGTTCGTTCATTGAAAGAGGTGCTGACGGTCTTTCGACGCTGTCGGGTCCAGTCAGAAGTTCACAAAACCCTCGATTGACTACGTAGTATTCGTCTCCAATTTCACCCCGGCGAATAACGTAATCGTCTGGAAGATACACGCGCACTTGAATCTGCAGCACGATCTGCTTGAGAAAATTCGGCGAAACCTCGTGCCAAAATGGCACGTGCATGATCACTGCCATGTACTTGAACAGCAAGACCTCCAGTTCCAACGTATGAGTCAGTTCCTTAGAAAACGGGATGAGCTGCCCATCTAGAGATTCGTATTCTCGCCACAGATGCTCATAGTACTGGTGAATTCGTTCTCTCAGCAGCACCGGAAGCTGCAGTTTGGTCATGACTGCGAAAATGGTTTCTATCTTGCGCTGGTAATTCGTGGAATTGGCGTTGAAATTCGAGACCAGGATAGCGACGTGACCAAACACGACGGCCAAAACAATGGAACCAATCAGCACTGCAAATGCTGCGAAGAGATTCTGTGCCAGAGTGTCTGTGACCAGTCCCTGGCCCTGAAGCAGCTGAAGCGCGTCGTAGAAGTTGGACGCGTAATCTTCCGCAAGAGTGGAGCGGGCTGCTACATCTGGCGGCTCAAGAAGCCGCCAGCCGCACGCCATCCAATGCGCAATGTAAACGATACACAGCAAAACCCACAAGATTCGATGTAAATGGGAGTATCGCGAGTACAAAAGCCAGGCTGAAAACCCTTTACGAGCACGCCGGGCTCGAAAAAACCATATCGTGCGAATACCCGCCAGCACATGAAAGAACCGCAGAATCCGAGTTGCTCCACTCAGATACGGGTATTCAGAGCCAATATGGCCGTGTCGAAGGATCGCAATAATTCTAATGGGAATCGAAGACAGAAAATCCAGTAGACACCAGCCAGTCACGTAATTCCAGGCGATCAGCTTTCGGGAATCCACGAGTTCTCCGGATTTGTCCACGAACGAAGTGTTGAAGCTGAACAAGAAATCCACGATATACAAGATTTCAATCAGGACCTCAACGTAAGCGCTCCAGACGCTGTCGTCCACAGAGAATGCGATCTTGATGGGCAAATATGTGATATACCACATGCACGAGATGAACAGCAAGACCCCACGAGCTTCTGTAAAAGCAGAATAGGGCGATACAGGGACCGATACTTGAGTCACAATGCGACGCCAGGTGCTTCTGAGCTTGCGTCTCCAGCTCTTGATCGTTCGAGCCAACGAAAAGCGGCTTTGCCTGGAAGCAGCCATGCATCGGACACGAGCAAAGGAATCCTCTTGCGCTTTGGCTGAATGGTTGCTTGCTTTTGCACTCTCGGTAATGTATTGGCTGCCAGTACAAGAAAGCTGGGCGAGACCAAACGACTTTCGACGTGACGAAAGACTGCGTGACTGCGACGTGTGAACTGGGTCGATGGCGGAGAGGGCGATATCGTTGACTATCGGAACTTGTGGCACGTCTTCGTTTGACTCTGTACTTGAATTAACTTGCGCCCCTGGTTGCTCATTTGGTGTCAACCGCCGGATCTGGAAATGCTGCACCATCGCCTCGTAATGCTTCGACTCGTGCTCTTCTGTGGAGGCCGCTTTCGTAGACAGCAAATTGGACATTGAGGCTGCAGCAACAAATGGCCGGAACGATCCCCGTCTGTTGGGTCTCTTGACGGGATTGGTCTCGATTGGAACTTCATCGTGCGAGCTTGACGGTGGCGAGAAATACGACCCCATCGACGCTCGCTTTGCTTGCACTGACAGAGTGCTGAACGCCTTTCGGTCGGGACGAAGCTTGTAGGACGGAAGCTCGGTCCCACCTATATCAGCCGAAGACGAGTGCCACACACGACGTTCAGCGTCTTCATCCGAATGTCGTCGCATGATTGAGGTCTGTAGGTCGGATCGGCCTGCGTCCATATTGGCGTGACTTGAATTCACGTCTTGCATGGCTGTTGCTTCACTGTGATACTGACCTGGCGTTAGCGTTTGTGCTTTGTGCGAGAAGAGAAGCGAGCGAGAACCCGCCGTGTTTTAAAAACGGATTGCTATTTTCAGAAGAGATTGTGCTATTCAATGAGATAAATACAGAGATAGATCCCACTGGATCCAAATCCCACTGGAATATATCCTGAACAAACAGAGATGGCGATTTTGCTGTAATTCCTTGGCTTCACGTTACAGTTCATCAATAGCACAACCTTATGCTCTTATCCCGAGAATTAGTGTACTGGCCAGTAAATAGATACATGAACGATCGCATGCACTGAACCAGTGTATTCCTGTCCGGTTAAAAGTAGGGAAAGTGGCTGGGAACGATTCAATCCCCGGATGAGAAACGATGTGCTGGTCAGACTGAATGCCGTTCATCATCAAGGGCCAGCCATTAAAAGAACAAACGAACAGGAAGCCGGCTGATCCTTCTGGCATATCCAAGAGCCAAACCCACGCGAAGACGCAGCGAAATCAATACAAGACCTTGAGTGAATATTCATGCGTGTTGCGCATGAACCAGATAGTTAAGTACTACTCTTCAGAAGGGATCATGTGAGCCACCCAAGTCGTGTCTGTAATGAGTGGGATCTACTGTAGATCCCAGAACTGCAACCGTCAGAAAGTCGATAATAAACACTGGAACTTGTGCATCGGAGCTACAAATCCTGCTTGCTCAGCAACTATCGACCGAAAACGACATCCCTGCGAGAACTTGAACCGCTGTAATCGTCACCAGACTTGTGTTCTTGCTCTTTGAGTATGGGGCCGTGACTGAGTTCATGGCGAATTTTGACCCAGAGACTGGGTCGCCAGGTCGCTTGAAACTTGTGTCAGAATCAGGTGTCCATTGAAAGCTGCTATGACGTTGCCAAGTTTATCGCTTCAAATGTGCGTCCTTCAGCTTGGTCCATATCCAGCCAGAATTAACCATCCATTCTCCACTGCTGAATACCGTATTTAAATGATCTTGAGGCCCATCCCAAGATCCCAGACCCTGTGATACCTTTCATCAAATCGCCGTCCTTGGTGCAATCGTCCAGATACCACACCTAGAGGACCATGGACTTTGATTGGATAAGAGATGTGGCGCACAGCGGCAAGATAAACTTGGTCCGTGAAGGAAGCGTGTCACTCAGAGGCTTCGTAGCCGCAACTCACTGAGTATGGGAATTGAGTCGTTCGCCTGCTTGGTTTTCTTAAATATGCTGCATGAATCACGAATTGCTGTGGCCAATTCACAGCACCAGACATCCATTTCTGCTTTTGCTTCGTTTCAACGCAATGTACCGCGAGGCCACGACACCACCAACGCAGGAACTCAAGAGCTTCACCGCTCAGGACGCCAACCGTGAAGCCGCGCGGTCAATCAAGCCGACCCATGAGCTCTACACTAGCGTCCTCGTGGCGCTGCTCCAGCCGTTCCACTTTGGTTGGGCCATGTCCCAAGTCAATCTCTCGACCTTCAACGCGCAGGAGGAGTGCGATGCGCGACCGGTAGCCCCCGGCACGTGCCTTATGTTCCCCGGGCACTCGAAACTCGAGTGGACCTTTGTCGTCAACGCCTGGATCGTCGGCGGCATGATCGGTAGTCTCGGTTGTGGGCCGTTTTCACAGAAGTTTGGCCGCAAGACGGTGCTTATGGCCAACTGCATTACCATGATCGTCGGTGCTGTGATCCAAATGAGTGCGAAGGGGCTCTGGGTCTACGTCCTGGGCCGTGTAATCACCGGCCTTGCGTCCGGTACCACCACAGGCATGATTGGCGGCTACACCAACGAAGTCTCTCCCCCGCACATGCGCGGGAAGCTCGTCTCGTGGATGCAGATCTCCATCAGCAGCGGTATCGTCATGGTCGTGGGGTCGTTCTTCATCGGTAACACGAGCTCCGGATGGCGCTACATCGCAGGCTTCCCGATCGTTCTTGCTGTGCTTTTCCTGAGTCTGTCTCCGTTCTTCACGGTCGAGAGTCCGGCCTGGCTGCTGTCCGTCGGCAAGCGCGCCCAAGCAGAAGCGGAAATTGCGCGATTGTTTGGCCAGGAGAACGTGGCAGTGGCGCTCTCGTGGCTGATCGATAGCGAAGCCACGCACGAGCTGGCGGCTCCGCAGCCCACACTCTCCGTGCTGCTCTCGCCCAAGTTCCGTCGGCAACTCGTTCTGGCTATTGGAGTCGCGTGCGCTCAGCAGCTCACTGGCATCAACGTCGTGTTCTACTACTCGTCTGATATCTTCAAGAGTGCGGGTATCTCAGACGATCGGGTGGGAAGTCTGATTGTCAACATCGTCAACCTGCTGCCAACCTTCGTGGTCGGCTTCCTGGCCGCCTGCTTCGGTAACCGCAAGCTCATGTTGTCCTCGTTCATCTGCATGGCTGCTGCTGCTGTAGGGATGACTGTGGCACTGCTGGTCGACGTCAATGCGCGCGTGATCGTGTTCACGGCTCTCTACGTCGCTGCCTTTGCCTTCGGTGCCGGTCCGCTCACCTGGATTGTCACGGCTGAGGTCTTCCCGGATTCGATGCGAGCGAGTGCTTTGTCACTGTGCATTGGAATCAATTGGCTGTGCAACCTTGTGGTGGGCGTGTCCTACCCGTACATCGCTGACGCGTTGGATGACTTTGCTTACGTGCCGTTTGTGGTTCTCCTGGTCTTTTTCTACTTCTTCGCGTTCAAACTGCTGCCTGAGACGTCTGGAAAGACGAACGAAGAGATCCAGACCGAGTTCAACGCCACACGCTTCAAAGACGTGAGGTCCAGCAACTAGAAATCGTGTGCTAAGACATCGGTACCCTAACTGGTGAGAGAAGATAATGGTTCCATGTGCAGCTACCATGTCCATGGCACGCAGCGATAGTGTAGCCCCATCGAGTGTCCATCCCACAGCTCCATGACCAGCAAGCTCGCAATCTAGAAAATGATCACGCAGCCAACTAACGGTGTTCGCACGACTGTACCTGACATTGGTAATCACTTGCTTCTTCTCTGGCGTTGCTTCACAATTGCCACGTTCATGCGGCCATATCAGCACAATCACGTTTTCTCACCGCAGCTTCATGAGTGACATAGTCGAGCACCTGAAATTGTTTTAGGAGCACCTTGAAAACCCCGAATAGCACACAAGAAATACGATTCAGCACAGAAAATGACGATAAAAAACCAATTCCGTTTGTATCGGATATGTATCTGATATATTATGCAAGCTTTTCTCACATTTTCTAATTTTGTGTATTCTAAGTTTACCTAAATCCGATCATAAAGCCACCCACAGACCACTACGCCACAGGAAGCGCGCATCTCAAGACGTTGGTGGTATGGATAACGACGAGTGGGTCCTGCTGTGCTTTAACGATGGCGAAGATATTGACATCATGCACTCGTCACCAGCTAAATATTTGACAAGCGTGCACCTTGATAGATTTGTTGGCCAGCAGCCCAGTTTTTCACGAGGCAAGTCACATCTGACCCCATGCACTATTGATCACAGTGATGAGCTAGATGCTGCTGAAGACGATTCTCTACTCGATGAACACTTTATGAGAGTTATCTACACAGAATGTACTTCAAGTAGGTGCCACAGGCAAAGCGAAATCAACGATAGTCAGTTCGTTTATTGCGAGGCAGTTCTAAACATCAAAATTTGCCAGGTGACTGGTTTGGCAGAAGTGTTTCAGAGAGGCTTTCACCTTTCGCGGTTCTCAAGAATTCTCCACTTCATCGCGTAAGAAACCGAAGGTGAATGCGTCATCAATGGATTTGTTATGTGCACGTTTTAGTAGAATATTTCTATACAGATCACGCCTGCTATGCGCGAATGGATTGTCCAAGTTGTTGACGATGATATGGACAAAGCACCTCAGCGTGTGTGGCGTGGTCTGAACACAGCCATACGAAAAGGCAAATTTGGGACGGCAATCATCCCTACACTAAAGCAAGTTCAACATGTAGTCGGCTATATCTTTTGTTTTTTTAAGAATAGCACCATGGAAATGTCAACAACGTCTCGGTTTCGAAAAAGATTTTAGCTACGATGATGGTCAATGAAAACTACGATTTGCAGGAATGGGACAAACCTTTTGCTCTCGGGGATTTGGATCAATCCGGGATGTTTGCATTCGGCAGTGGCGAGCTCGCTAACCCAGCTCGAATTGGTACGATGGATGTCTTGTGATTTACTAGGTCAATTGTTGATAATAATTAGCATTTATTCCACAGGGATTACAAGCAAACGTTTGCTTAGTAACATGGCTCGACTGTATGATCGAGATGATACTCAGCCAATGCCATATAGTCTCATTCATATGGACCCAACATTCAAAACGAACCAGCGTGGATTTCCATTATGGGTGATTGGATATTCTGATTACGCTGGGATTTTTCATCTTTTGGCTTTGTTTCTGACATCACACCGACAAGCAGTCGATATCATGGATTTTAACAAGATTCAGCTCTGCTTTCATCAAATATCACAGAACAGTGCCTTTGGATCGATCATTCATGAATTTTATGGTCGATGCTGATCAAGCGCAATATAATGCGATTAAGTCCGTCTTTCCTACCGCCAACCTGTTAATGTGTTACTTCCACGTACTCAAAAAGTGTAAGGGATAAACGTAGCGGATTGATTGCTTCGGAGCTTCAATCGATCATTCACGATATTTACAAGCTGCATTTTTGTAAATCTGATTTTGAATTCAAAGCGGCTGCTATGGAAACTCGCATTCGATGGCGTAACTTTACAGGCGAATCGGGTGAGCGCTTTGCACAATATTTTTTGATACGTGGATGCCATCTCTTTATGCTAATGGGGATCTTGCCCATCAACGATTCTCGAAATGGCAAGCTTATCATACGTCTGCAGGATTTGCTGCAACAAATAATCCCTGTGAACAAATTTAATGCCAAGATAAAATCTCGATACACTGGCAGGAAGCTTGTTCATATACCTGCAATGTTAACTACCATGGTTGAAATAATCCAGAAGACTTCAGAGGCATTGGATCATTTTTGGAGATCGCCCACTGCCAGCAAACGACTCTTGGATCGCTTTAAGCAAATCGAGAGCGATAAATCCTTGACGGCTCTAGTATTCGGAACGGACAATTCTGGATTGTAGCTCATGGTACATGCAACTATACAAGTGACGTTGAAGAAATATGGACAGAAAATCGTTTGTGGGAACAGAAGAGTTCGAGCAACTTTCATAAACAAAATTGGTTTACTTCGAGCGCGATGGAATGCCTTCACGTGGATAGATTGTCTCGGTCGATCCTGTTTTCTGTGGAGGTCATGCTTTCTTCAAATTGGGAGCTTGTGTGCAATGCCTGTCTGCATTCATCGTGCAGGAGTGCGTTTTCCAGGAGAGCCTGAAAGGACAGAGCGATTTGCTAATCGCTCAAACAGCCTTGGAAAGCGAGCCAATGACGCTTGAGATCATCAAATACGGTCATGAGCATACCATAGGTAGGTGGAAGAGGACAGCTGCATGACAAGCGAAATCATCAACAGAGGAACATGAGACGACGACGAGCAGGCCCAGGACGAGACGCTCCGATCGGTCGTGCTGGAGACTATAATCAAGCATGCACCCAATCCAGTCGCACTGGCGTCCGTTTCTATCATGAAAGGACGAGAGAAATCCGGGTATATGAGCAACAGTTTGGTCGAAAGCAGCGCCTTTACGCGCTCAAATGCCTCCTGTTGCTCGGTGGACCACACCCACGTCAGTTCTTGCGCAAAAACCTCGTCAGCGGTGCCAGCAACGAGCCAAAGTTGGCAACGAAACGACGATGTAGCCGGCCATGTGAACGAAGCGCTTTACAGCTACTGCGTCATCTGGAGTTGGGAATTCCTTCACTGACCTCACCAGCGATTCCGGTGGCCGTATGCCTTCAGGACTGAGGTCGTGCCCTAAGTACTGGATGTGTTTCGTCTCAAACTCTCAACTGTGTGCTGCTCTAGGTTGCCCTTGGTAAAGACGATGATATCATCTAAGTTGACTAAGCAGCTGTTCATATAATAAAATGTATGGTCTTTGGTGGCTCTAAATTTCGGCCAGGTGCCTTTTTGGAAATTTGTCTGGAAGGTTAGTTACACAGCTTGATATCGGCTGCCGTAGCGCAACCCCCTTTTTGTCCCTACAAAGACCCACTGCATGGTCAAACGGCGTTCCCAAATTCGCAGTGGTTGTCGAGATATCGCGTTTTTGGTGGGTACCGGCAGTGTACTACTGTAAAGAAAGTATTTGGGGGAACCGTTATTGTAGGGGACAATTCTGAGTATTAAACCCAAGCGTCCATGACTCTTGGCTGGAATCCAGACAGATCTGATTCACTTAAAAAAAAATGTAGGTTGTCTTCTAACTAAAGCACGCAGGACGAGCCACTCTGGACGCTGGTCTTTTTATGAGCGCACACAGTCGTGATATATCGCCTCTAGTCAGCGCCTTCAGGCCCCAGAAGACCAACTAATCGCCAACTATTCGAGCAGGAAGCCTCCAGCAGGCCACAGCAGGATCAAGATGGAGAATTGCGCGTCGGTCGCCTTCCGCCCACGATTAAGGGCACAGTCAACCACCAGACGCGCCGCAGCGGAATTCCCTGGACGGCAGAAGAGCACGAGCTGTTCTATAAATGGCTTGTTATCGCTGCTTTTATTGGCACGCGCTCGGCGCGACAGACCATGACCACACACAGAGTACCGGGAAAAGATTGCTCGCAACGCTCGTGGGTCGTCGGTCTTCAGCGCGAATGCGAACAAGCCAATTGGCGTGAGATTTGTGGGACAGCCACAGATAATTCGACCGCCCACGAAGGTGAATGAAAGCACTAATCATTGCTTAACTCCTGCTGTCGAAATAGAATAGACTGAGGGCTTATTCCATTGGCTGTCACAGCGTGCGAGCGAGATAGACAGCCTCAGCATTTTGCAGCCTCAGCATTTTGGCCCAGCCTCCAGTGGCTGAGGACAGTGATTTCAGTAGCATCAGCCATGAGGTTAATTCATTTCTGCAATTGTGGGCCCCGGCTTTGACTCAGACACATGAAGAGCTGGAACCCTTGCCAAATTCAGTCTCACGAACCTTTCAGTGAAAGGGTCGTTGATATAAAAAGACAAGATTGGATAGAGTATATAGTCTGAGGACGGTGTCTAGTTCTATTAATTAAACTATTATTCCTCCAATGTACCCATTCGTCAGTGAATGGTACTTGGTATATCATTGGCTAATAATTTAAATAAAGTGATATTATTGGTTGAAAGGCTTTGTAATATCTTATCCAAAGAAGCATATAAGATTATTCTCTACGATTTACGTAAAAAAAACCTTGGCCTGCTTAATATTAGAGGACGTTTCGCCTATGCGACAGAGGAAGCCAGTGGATTGATATGAAGCAGGCAGTTTTGAACTGGAATTATTGTGCGACCTTTGGTCTCTGAGATCGCTCAGTCGCTACTTCGCGTTGGATGAAGCAGAGCCTTCATGACCATCAGCTCACATGTGCGTAGCCAGTTGTTTGAGCCGCAGGCCATCAACCTCCACCAGCCTTCAGAGACGCGCGTCATCCGACTCCCTCCCACAGTCAATGGCAAAGCTACTCAGCCCACGCGTCGCTGCGGCACGCCTTGGACGACAGAGGAGCACGATCGGTTCCTCAAAGGCCTCGAGATCTTCCCATCCGGCCCTTGGAAGGAGGTCGCAGCCTACGTTGGCACGCGATCAGCGCGGCAGACAATGACCCACGCCCAGAAATACCGCGAGAAGATTGCACGCAATACTCGCGGAGCTCGGACTTCGTCAAATTTCAGCGAAAGGATGGCCAAGACAGAGGTCGAAGAGCCTCTGGCGCAGGGACAACCAGCAATGCCCAGCAATGAGATGAACAGCAAAGGCCAGTGCAAGACCACTCTGCAGCCTCACGAGGAGAATGGGGTCCTGCTGCATGAGAGCGTTCATGGAGATATAAGTGACATTGACCATGAAATGGCCGTATTCTTGAGCGAGATTCTATTTACCGATTCGCCCGATGCTGAGCAAGAGCAAGCGCTTTGGGCGCACTCGTCACGTGAATTGCAAGAGACTCATCAACTGGGTGGCTATTAGAATTAGCTTTTGACGATGGATACATATCTAACTATAGACTCTGATTTGCATTGTCGATGCCTTGACATTGTTTGCATTCTCAGTAACACAACGGACATGAGATGAATGCGAATGCATTAACGGCGATGATGAAGACCACTGGGCTTAAAATCAGCATGAATTGCTGTGAAATGGATACGCAACGACTCTGTATTGACTTAAAACTTGTTGCCACAGTTCTTGCACACGAGTGCGCCGCCCTTGACAAGCTCCTTGCAGATGGGACACTGCTTGAGTGTGTTGACGCTTCGGTTGAAAAATACTTCGAAGACTTGATCCAGACAGGGTCGTGAGTCGCTAGTAGATCAACTGAGCTATCAGCAGAAAGAAAGAACACACCTTTCTTAATGGCGATGTACAGGAAGAGCGCGTAGATGACAAAGTTGACCACGTTCTCTAGGAACAGACCGTAGTTGATCGTGATAGCGCCGGCGTCTCGTGCTGTCCACTGTCACATGAGAACGCAGGCCAGGCATGCAAGAGAGCTTCAAGCGGTCTCACCTTGATCTGACGTCTCCCACGACGTGCTATTGCAGCCCTTTTTATCCGCTGGACAGCGCGCTACTGCGTAGTAATTGGCAAGACTTCGCTCTGCCCAATTGCAACAACAGCCATGAGTTACTGGCTTCACTCATACCTTAGGCACACAAGCAGGCTTACCAGAGAAGAGACTGAGCGTGGGGCTGAGGATGTCGACCACAAACGAGTTGATGATGTCCGTGAACGCCTTGCCCAGGATGAGACCGATGGCCAGGTCGATCATGTTGCCCTGTTGCATGAAGTCCATGAACTCTTCCCATGTCGAGCGCACGTGGATCGGTGGCGAGTAGTTCTGCATGCGCTGGACTGCGCGGCGCAGTAGCGAGGCCGACTCCGTGGATTGAGACCCAGAGGAGATCGAGAGAACGGGCTCCTGCTCTTCCTGCAGGCGCGGCGCTCCAGTCGTAGCCATGTTCTCTCGCTGGCGCTTCTTCTCAAGTGAGTGGCACCACTGAGAACAGCAGCAATTGATAAGCATCCCCTTATCTCGCAACACTCAGTTGTCTCTTCAAGTGTGCAAAATGATTCTCAATCAGCAACCGAGAAATACTCGTACTTTCTAGCATGGTTGCAGTACAGTTGCAGTACAGACTGAGGATACATTCATGCAACATCCAAATGCGCGTAAGCCTTGCCACTGTTCGCACTTAGTCGAGACGCGCGCGATAGTGCGAGAGCGCCAGAACCAGAACGGCCGTTACGGAGCTCCATGCCGCCTCTGAGGCCCCCGCCGTCCGCGCGTCTGCGCCGCCAGGAGCCGCAGCCGCATGAGGACGACCTCAGCTGCGCGTCCTTCATGGCTGGTGTTGTGGCCTGGCTGCAGAACGCGCGTCAACGCTGTACGCGGCAGCGCGTGCGCTTCTTCTTCCTGCAACACATCCCGATCCTCGAGTGGCTGCCCAGCTACGACCTGAGCGAAGACCTGCAGTACGACATCGTGTCCGGCGTCACCGTAGGCATGATGATTGTGCCGCAAGAGATCTCGCTCAGCACCATGATGGGCGTGCCGCCTATCTACGGACTTTACACGGCAGCGCTCGTGCCCATGATCTACCCGCTCTTCGGCACGTCGCGCGTGCTGTCGGTGGCTAATGGCGCAGAGGTGTCGCTGCTCGTGGGCTCGGCCATCAAGAAGATCGAAAGTGAGGAGGAGCGTGTGGCCACAGGTATCCTACTGTCCTTCCTCACGGGGCTCATGCTGTTCCTCATGGGCGTTTTCCAGCTCGGCATCATCGCCGACTTCTTCTCGCGCCCGGTCATGGGCGGCTTCGTCTCGGCCGGGGGCGTGCTCATCATGTTGTCGCAGTTCGCCAACTGGTTCGGCGTACATATCCCGAGCCGCGATCTGCCGTTCCTGACCGTGTTGGATCTGTTCGAGCAGTTCCCGCACATTAACGGCAACAGCTTCATGCTCGGCGCCGTATCCATCGCCATCCTCTTCGGCATGCGTGCACTCAAGCGCAGCGTCGTGATCGAGCTCCATAAACTCGAGGAGGAGCTTGAGACCGAGTTCGAGCTGGAGACCTCGCGCGCCGGCTTGACGCGCATCAATAGCCAGAGCGACTTGGGTGAAGACGACTTCACGGACATCAGCCAGGTGGACGAGGAAGGCGAGAGCGACGACGAGAAGGAGAACGAGCCAAAGGATGCCAAGCGCAAGACCGACACGAACAGCGAGGTCAGAGCGACTCCACGACGTCGCACTTCGCTGCAGCATATGGCATCGTCTCTGGGCTTTGGCGACTTCCTGACATCGCCATCGGCGCGCCGAACGGACATAAGCTATGTGGACATGGAAGCACGATCATCTCGTCAATCAGACCTCTCGGCTGTGCTCAGAAGCACGCGCCACCGTAACGGCCCGTCGTCTAACGTGCTCATGGACGAAGGCGGCGTGGGCTTCTCCCTTTCGGACGAAGATTACATGACGCTGGAAAAGCCGCTGGAGTATGAATACCAAGCGCGTCGCAATGCTGCAGCAGCTGCCGCCGTGGAAGACGCACAAGAACGAGGCTTGGCGCTTCCTCCGACGCTCGCTCGCTCGGCCTCCGTGGGCCCTAGACTAGCGAAGAAGTCCGAGGAAGACAGTGACGAACAACGAGAGATTGAGGATGACAGTGAGGAGCCGCAGTCGGGACCTCAAGTGTACGCTCGCGTACGGAACATGGCATCCCCAGCCAAATCCGTCAGCTCCGACACAGCGTCACTCAGTGATTCGGTGGGTTCCACAACTGCACTCAATGGCCGTCGTTTTGACGGTCTTTCATCCATGACAATCCGCATTCTACGTTCCAAGATCGCTGTGCTTATCGCGTTGCGCCTTGTGTGCGACCTGGGCGCTTTCATGGTTTGTCTCATCGGCGGAATCATCGGGTACGTGGCTGCTGAAGGCAGTCTGGTGCTCACTGGGCCTGTGCCGGGAGGTTATCCGTCGCCCATTCTGCCCTGGTACGGTCTCCTCGACAAATTGATCGAAGCTGATCGACTGTACCACATTATCATCGACACGCTCTCGATCGGCATTATCGCCTACATGTCCAGTATCGCCATGGCCAAGCGACTAGCGATCAAGGAGGGCTACCGTATCCGACCCAACCAGGAACTGATAGCGCTGGGCTTGTCCAACCTCGTCGGCGCTTTCTTTCAAGGCATGCCGGCCACTGGAGGACTCTCGCGAACAGCCGTGAATATGCAGAACGCTCGAACGCAGTTGGCCTCACTGATCACGGTGCTGGTCGTCGTGCTGGCACTGTACACAGCCACATCTGCTCTAGCCTACCTCCCCAAGGCCAGTCTCTCGGCTATTATCATCGTTGCTGGTCAGTCGCTGATCGAGACCAAGGAAGCCAAATGGCTCTATCGTGTCAAGCGGGACGAATTTTACGTCTGGCTGGCCTCCTTTGTGCTTACAGTTACTCTGGGAGTGCTGCCGGGCTTGCTGTCCTCCATTTTCTGTAGCCTGATCGCTGTGATCTACAAGACGCGCCGGCCCACCGTCACGATGCTGGGAGAGATCATGGACGAAGACACTGGCGAGACCAGCATCGTGGACCTGGATCTGTATCCGGAGACCGCGCGGCCGCTATCCGACATCATCGTGATCCGCGTTGAAGGCGCGCTATATTTCGCTAACTGTGAGTACATTGAGCGCGTGATCGAACGCGAGATTGAAAGACGACACGAAACTGAGGGCGTGCGCGTGCTGGGCGTAATCATCGACGCGTGCTCGATCATGGACTGGGACTCCACCACTATCCAGATGATGAAGCATCTGAACCAGGACCTGCACATGCGTCGCATGCAGCTCTCGATCGTGAACGCGCGAGGCCGGCTGCACAATCTGCTCCGATCCTCCGAGTTCCTTGCGGGAATCGTTCTTAATGACGCGCGCATCGGCTTTGATGAGGCCATCGTGGCCATTCGAGAGCTCGCGATCCTCAACGACCAGCAGGAGAGCGTCGTGGATCGTAAGGGCAACCCAGAGCGAGCACTCGTGACCATGACAGACGCGGCGGCGGCCATGGCAGCCGTCTGAGCGACCAGAGCGAGTTGTAGGACAGCGTGTATAGTAAATCTGGATGGGAAAATTTACCGAGGCACTGAGAATAGTTGTACGTACATGATTAAAGCAAGATTACCATTAAACAAGTCATGAAGCATAGACATGAAGCCAAGGATAGATGGCGAGTGAACGCATGTGAATCAATGGAATGAATGGGTGATATCATGAGGTTGTGGACATTTTTTCCCTGCAAAGCTCATGTAGACAATATATCGCTATATAGAGGTACACATGTCCCCCAGGACGTTTCGCGACCATCACTCCCCCCAAAAGAATGCGTAATCGACCGAAACGAAACGAGTGACGCAAACATTTTTGAAGCCTCATTGTTTCCTCCTCTCTCTTCTCCGCTCTGACGTGCACTTCCGGTGTAGCACCGTGACGAAATGCTCTGTTGCTAATGTACAGTAGCGCTTTCCGGCGACGTAGGCTGAAGCAGTCGATTAATATGCACCTCTCTAATGACCAAGAATCTCCTGGAGCTCCTCCTTCGAACCGCCGTGGCGATTGAACCGCCGTTGCAACGATCTAGGGTCTTCGATTTCTTTCAGCCAATCAGATGTGCGAACGTTGTCCACACGTCCGAACTCTGGTCAAGGTCATTCGACAAGACCAAATCGATTCCTTTGATTGGTCACGGCCGATTTCCCGCCAGCCAATGAAATGACCGTATTCAGCCTGCATAGACCAACAACCTTGGGCGGCAGAAGCGGCACTCCATGGGTGGCGATCCATTGCGCCGGCGGAAGCAACGGATCACTTGAGCATTTGCAGCCAACTCGTCATCCCTCCTCTCCATTCGCCATGGCGTTGCACCGAAGAGCCGCGAACCACAGCCGCAGTGGCAACGAGCCGTCGTCGTCCGGCAGCGGCCGCTTCCTCGTGCCCAAGAAGACTCTTCGCCAGAAAGCCGAGTTCTACCTGCCCATCCTGCGCTGGCTGCCCAACTACAACGTCTCGCGCGACCTCAAGTTCGACATCGTGGCCGGCATTACAGTCTCCATGATGCTCATCCCGCAAGAAGTGTCGCTGTCCAATATCATGAACGTGCCGGCGCATCACGGTCTGTACACGGCCGCCACTGCGCCACTGGTCTACGCTCTCTTCGGCTCGTCCACTGTGCTGTCAGTGGCCAGTGGCTCTGAAGTGAGTCTGTTGGTTGGTACGATCCTTTCGGATATCGAAGACAAGGACGAGCGTGTGGCCACTGGTATCATGCTGGCCTTCCTGTCCGGCTGCATCCTGCTGCTCGTGCGCTTCTTCCAGCTCAGTCCCATCGCTGACTTCTTCTCGCGTCCAGTCATGGGCGGCTTCGTGTCGGCCGGCGGTCTGCTCATCATGCTGTCGCAAGTGGCCAGTTGGCTGGCCATCACGGTCACGCACACGTCGCACCCTCCGCAGACGGTCTACAGGATCTTCCAGAACATCGACAAGACGCAGATGAACAGCTTCTGGCTCGGTCTCTGTTCCATCGTCTTCCTCCAGTCACTGCGCGTGATCAAGCGTCGCTGCTTCCCGAATCCGGTGCTCAGCGGGCTGTTCAAGAAGGAGAACGCTGACGCAGAGAAGCCGCTGGACAACGTTCACGAGATCCGCACGCCAGTGCGTGACCCCAGTGTGGCTCCTCCTGATCTCACCTACAGCCACGGCTTCTCGCTCACGGAGCAGCAGTACATCAGCATGGAGCAGGAACGCAACGCTCGCAACCACACTGAAGGTGACGACGTGCCAACTACGCCCAAATCCAAGCTCGCTCTTCTCGGCATCTTCCTCGCTCGTACGATGTGCGATCTGGGTCCGTTGATCGTCTGCGTTGCTGGTGGCCTTGTTGGTTACGCTGTTGGCCCTAAGAAGCTCAAGCTCACGGGCACGATCCCCTCGGGTTTTCCTGCTCCGCTTGAGCCTTGGTACGGATTCAACAACGGCCTCATCGATGGCGACAAGTTCGGCGGCATGCTCGGACACGCTGCTACCATTGCTGTGGTCGTCTACCTCTCCAGTATTGCCATGGCCAAGCGTCTGGCTATCATGCGCGGTGAGGACATCAAGACCGATCAGGAGCTCATGGGTCTTGGTGTTGCCAGCATCGTCTGTGGCTTTTTCCGTGCCATGC
>JAADVW010000180.1:0-52246 GCA_023335875.1 Elongisporangium prolatum | reverse complement strand
GCTTCGAGAGTCACGAAGAAGCGACGATCCTTGAGGATTACATGCGTTGTGGCACAATCAACCAAACAATGCGTGTAATCATCAACAGCGATATTATTATAGCTCATAAACTCGACACAGTTGGATTCAGTGCCGCTATCATCGGAGTAATTCGTCATGAACGAGACTTTCTTAGTTGACTCGCTCTTCCCTTGATGGTATTGTACTTCGATTGCTGGAACAACTTGCGGTGGAACTCAGGAGTGCGACACATTTTTGCCCAATAATCAGGAAGTCCGCATTTGTGACACGCGCCTTTCGATCCAGAGGGTTTTGAAATATGTCGCCTCGGAAACTTCTCCTTTCCACCTGCATGGCGAGACTGTTTGCCGTCATAGTGTTTCCAGCTGTTCTTGCTGTTTTGGTTTTGCCTGGATTTGCCACCGCAGCCGTTGTTACCAACGTCACCGAAGTTTGCTTCCGGTGTTACATGTGGTTGTCCATGCGGATTTACAGTGAGGCGTCGCTCATCCTGGTTGCGTTGAAGGAGCAAGCCATGTTTTTCATCAAGTAGAAGCGCCGCAATCAACTTGTCGAAGGTGTCGTGGTTCATCCTTCGATACTGCGTTCCGCGGGATTGAAAGTTGTGAGTGTCTTTTCAATCTTGTCCGTTTCGCTTAGCCTTCTTCCGCACCAAGATAATTCACTGGCGATGCTATATAACATCGTGGCGTACTCAGTAACTGTTTTGAAGTTATAGAAGCAAAGCTTGTTACATTCATCATTAAGAAGAGGTAGCATAGCTTGCTTGCGATTCGTATCGAAACGTAACTTCAAACTTGTCCAAATCGCTGCAGGGTTGTGCTCCTCAAGGTAGTTAAACTTCAGGTCTTTGTGCAAGTGCCGAAGCAACATGCAAACAGCACGAGCTACATTCTTGCGGCTGGTTATATCTTGGGTGCCAACGCCAGTTGGTAGCTCGAGTTACTCCTCAATGGTGCCACCAAGGCCATCCGCACATAGGTAGTTGCTAGCTTCTAAGGCCCACACGATATAGTTGGTTCCGACAACATCCAATAATGGGAACTTCAGTTTCTCCAAGTCAGACATGATGAGAATGAAGGCTTTGTCTTTAAATGGAAGTAACTTAGTTAATCGTGGTACCAAAGGCAAGACGAAGTAGCAGCTCCTTTCGGGCGCGTTCCTTTTCGAGGGCTTCCTTCTTGAGTCTCTTGGCTTCGAGGTCCTTAGACTTCAGGATCTTCGTGATCCCGTCGGAGATGATCTTGCGCTGTAGGTCGCAGTGGAAGGGTACTCCGCCAACAGCTTGAACGATGCTCTTGACCCGATTGGACGTGATCGCGTGCTTGTTAAGCTGCTTGACGAACGCTTGCTCAATGCGCACGGTCCTCTCGATCGACTCTTGCAGGTCGTCCCGGAGCTTGTCCGAGCGATCCGCTTCTTCTGGCTCGAGGTACCGGATGAGCTTGAAGATGTGGCGGAGCCTCAAAGTCGTGAGCTTTTCGCTTTCCACGACGCTGGCGCTGGATAGTCAGTGCCTTGGAACATGAACTTGTCACCGAACTCGTATCCATACAAAGCGGGAATATGGGCAGGCAACAAATTAATGGCCTGTCGCAATTGCTGCACGGAACTCGTAGGGATCGGGGTCGGTCCGGGTCGGACCAGTCCTTGAGGCGGTCCGGCTAGTCGGTGGTCGATAGGTCGATAGGTCCAGAGGCTGCAGTGCTGATAACGTGTTGCAGGGCAACCCGTGTCGAACAAGGCAAATGTTGGAAGTCTATTTTTTAGCTTCCACTGCTAGCTGTGTGCACACATAAATCTAACGCCATGGCCCGTGTCTACGTGCACACGTAGATCCTACGCCAGAGAGCAGCTGGCGCTATCTGGCCCTGGATCTGTTCCACAGGCCATATAATCCGTGATATCGACGGAGAAATAAAAGTGGACGAAAAGACTTTA
Source organism: Elongisporangium prolatum (assembly GCA_023335875.1). Lineage (NCBI taxonomy): Eukaryota > Oomycota > Peronosporomycetes > Pythiales > Pythiaceae > Elongisporangium > Elongisporangium prolatum. The sequence goes on along the minus strand of JAADVW010000180.1, from coordinate 50,284 downwards.
AGCGCACTGCATTGTTCGTACTTCGAATTCAAAATCTAAGTTTTGCCTCTTTTGACTAAATTAGTGAACAAGTCCCCACTTTTGGCAAAAGTTCGCACCTCACGAAGGCCAACCCTCAATCAAATTTGCGTGTCAATGGCAGAAGTGTTGGAACGGCGCTCGCCATGCAGGCTGAAACAGAACGACTGGCTCATTCGCCATGGACACAACATCACGTCACAAGGCGGAGAGGATGGCATCATAGAGCAGATCTTTACTCTGCTTGACGCGCACGAGCACTGTGGTAAGGATCAGCGCCGCTGGTGCGTGGAGTTCGGCGCCTGGGACGGCAAGCATTTGAGCAACACGTGGCAGCTATTATACAACCAGGCGGACAAGTGGTCCGGTGTGCTCATTGAAGCTGATGCAGCCCGGGTCCGTCAGATGCAGGATATGTACAGCGCGCACTCAAACGTGACCTGCGTTCACAGCTTTATCACTCTGGACGGCGAGGATCGCTTAGCTAGCGTCCTCGAGCGCGCGCAGGCGGAGCTGCCGGTTGACTTGGACCTCATGTCTATAGATGTCGACGGCGCTGACTACCATATTTGGGCAGAGTTGGAGCAGTACTCGCCCAAAGTGGTGATCATCGAGTTCAACCCCACGATCCCCAACAACGTGGTGTACATTCAGGCGCGCAGTACCAACATCTACCGCGGCTCGTCCCTTGCAGCACTGATCGATCTCGGCATGAAGAAAGGTGGGCTCAGATGCTTAAGCCTAGAAATCACGTCCAATGAAGACTAATGCGACTTGCTGGCCAGGCTATGAACTCGTGTGCACGACGACATACAATGCATTCTTTGTGCAAACATGTTTCTACGAGCTGTCCCACATTAAGGACAACGGCATCGACAAGATGCATGATGTGCCCATGCCGACCGAGTTTTTCCAGCTTTATGACGGCACGATCAAGCTCGCCGGCTGCAAAAAGTTGATCTGGAAGCAGATTCCGATCCACGAGCGAGATGTCCAAGTGCTGCCAGCCTCCGAACGATCGTTTCCGTTCCTGGCATCTAATCATGATGCTATCACCAATGCCACTGCTTACTATGAGGAGTGTTTACAAGCCAAGAAGCAGGATCCTCAGTACTTCTTGCAGCAAAGTGTCGACGCTGTGGGAAAATATCGTCATGAGGTACTGCAGGCGCGTCTAGACGTTTGAGATCGATGACATGTGTCTCACAATCTTCGATGGACACGATAGGACTTTCGAAAGCTACTGGGATTCGCCATCAAAAGCTGCACAGAGACGCAAACGCGTACATCAACTGTGTCGGCTATCTGGAATTTGTGCGAGGAAATGTACCGGAAAGAGATGGCACAGAGCAACTACGCAACTGCAGTAGAGTGGTGCTGTGTGAGGCTATTATCCCTTACTCTTGATTCGATGCTGACGTCGGGATTGCGTGAATTCAGGCTGAAAGACTTGCTGCATTTCAATCCAACCTGCTCACCAGCAGCGCGTGCTTATGCGATGGCGAATTTGGGCGAGTGTTTTCTGCGCGAACACAATTTTGTCGAGGCCGAGTTCTATCTTCAGACGTCCATTGCTATTGAGCCGAACCACAAAACAACGCTTAAGTCACTGGTATCACGTCCAAGTGCAATCCAGATGCGCTTGAGCTATGCTGATTTGCTTGTGTGTTGATGTAGGCCAAACTGTACACGAAAGAGGGCAACTTGGCCTTGCGAGAAGAATTTGTAGATCGTCTTCGACAACTTGACCTGGCTACTCCCACAAAATAGATCTAGACGAGCGAACTGGGTCAGAGAATTGGACATCTATTCTACGGTATTCTATTAGAAAACGGAGACGGAATCGAATTCTCATGTCAATCGCACGAGAACAGCTAAAAAAGCTCAACAAGAAATATATTTCTTGCTCTTACAATTACACGTGTACTTACGATTTGATACAGTAGCGCCCTGCAGTGCAGCCTGTTCGGAATTTTTGGCGGTAGTATATAGTTTTCCAGATACGATGAAGCAGTTGATAATAATTCTTTTTGAATGGACGACGAAATATACGATCAGTATGTAACCTGAGCGGATATAGTGGAAAGAAGTGCCGCCTGATCATGAAGCGATGCAAGTACAGCCTTGCATTGAGAGCCGATCGAGTTGTCGTACATTGACACCGCGTTTCCAATAGCGGCCGCCTCACCGCCTTCTTCCAGCGGCCGCGGAGAGAATTGAACTCTTGAGACGCAGATACATGAGTTTGAATTCTCAAGCGAAGGCTCATATCGCACGCTATCACCAACGACATGAGTGACTGCAAGATGAGAAAGAACTGCAAAGGAGCATACCTGCCCGTCTCTTTGCCAGTAGGAAACGTCATCTCCCAGACGAGAGTCACACAGAGGGGAGCATCATACTTTCGAAGGGTAACCTGGCTGCCGTCATTGCAGCCTTTCACTTTTACCGAGCCACAAACAAAATCAACAGGTCCGTCAGAGCGCTACAAAGACAAACTTGTGTCAAATTATGGAGCAAGGCAAATAATAGAACACCCAGCGACTTGCCTGTACAAGCCCATCGGGTCGATAGTGCCCCCGTCCCTTTAAGAGTATCGTCCAAGCGCTTGAGGCAGCCAAGGCGAAGTTCATTGGGATGGTGGCCTCATCTTCCATCCAGATACAAGCGAAGTTCCTATTGTCAACGCATTCGACTTCAAGCTGAATCCTGCGCACAGGGGACTTGGCTTTAGAGGTCGCCATCAGCTGAGGGTTTGAGCAGCTGCTTGTACTGGCTTTGGGTCTCATTGCTTCTAGCTGAGACACATCAAGGCTCTGCCCGAAAATACCTGTAATGAGTTTCTTCTGAGCCTTTTTTTATATGCTTGGCTACGAACCTTTGAGTTCCCGATCGTGGTCAGGATTGAACGCTGAAGCTCCTTGATCGTAGTCATCTGATATCCAGCTAGCGACCGAAGTTGCTCGTTCTCTCTGAGAGCGAGTCGCTTCTCGAGCGCGATGCGATGTGCTGTCCGCTGCCAGAAGTTGCCGAATTTCACGGAGCTCTTGTCGTGTTTGTGCGCCAGCAGACTGGCCAACGTCTTTTTGTAAGTTGCGACCTGAGTGCGTAGCTCCAACAGCTCTTTCCTGCGGCCTTTCCGGACTCGTTTGGGTTGACGCTTGACAGTGCCAGGGTATCGGATTCCTTCAGCGTGCCACTCGTCTTTCAGTTCAGTTACAAAACGATCTACTGGTTTGAACGAGGGCTCGCTGTCGCTTGATGTCGTGCCAGCGGTGTCGCTCTACTCACAAACACAGCACTCAGCACTTGTCAAGAGGTCAAAATCCGATAGAGTCTTTGTACCGATTCAGAGGAGACGAGCTGCATGAGCTCCATAATGAACTCTTCGTCCAGATCCAGAGGTTCGTCCATGGCGCTTTCGTGGCAGATTCAAATCTGAAATGCATCAAGGTTGCATTGGGAAAAGAGTGATGGTTTTGTTGACGACCCTCACTGCCTTGGCCGCAAACAGGTTTCTGGCAGCCAATCAGATCAATGCAACCGATTTCAGCCAATCAGCTAAAGATTGTCGGATTGAAACACAAAATGGAAGTGGATTCGTGAATGTTTATACTAGTACATGGATACTGATACAAGCTACTTTGAATAATGCCCTACCAGCTCTTCGAGTGAGGCCGACACAGCCTTGCGCTGCAAACCGACGGTGGCATCATACAAGGAGACCATTGTCGCAATGACAGCCGCCTCGCCGCCTTCTCCAAGCAGCTGCGGAGAGAACTGAACGCTGGAAATGCACATGAAGGAGTGGTCTGGATCTTCTGGAGACGGCACGAAGCGCACGCTGCAACCAAAACAAATCAGTGACAGTACAATGATGCAAAACTGTCTCAGTACATCATACCTGCCAGTTTCTGTGCCCAATAACGACACAATCTCCCAGGCAAATGCCACACTGTGCGTTTCCAGCTCTTTTCGGATGGTCACTTGGGCGTCTATGTTGAGGCCTCGTACATTTACCACCCCAGAGAGGAATGGATCGTTTTCGCTAAATCGCTGTTGCCACACGCACACAGAAATAACAATGAGATGACAGGATGGTTACGTTCGAAGGGCCAAGTAATGGACTCACCCCCACTATTTCGGCGTGCACGTTCGACTCCGTGATGACCTTCCACGCGTGGGAAGCAGCGACGAAGCAGTTCATTGGAACAACCGCCAGGTCCTCCAAGTAGACACACACAAATTGGTTGCCGTCGATGCTCTCGATGTTCACGTTTATCGTGCGACTTGCTTTGCCTGGCGCTCCACTTGGTGGTGAGCGTTGATTCAATCCCCGACTAACAAGGCCTGACTTGGTCCGCTTGGCATTCGTATTGGGTTGAGCTGGATACAATTCCTACAAGTTGAACATGATGAGGTCAGTGAATGTTTCTTAGTGGACAACGGGCTGCTTGTCCACAACATACGCCTGAGTTCGTAATGGTGGTCAATATCGAGGTCTGGAGCTCCTTGACAGTATTCATCTGGTGGCCTACAAGAACCCGAAGGCGCTCGTTCTCTCGGATGGCCAGTTGTTTCTCGAGCGCAACGCGGTGCGCTGTGCGCTGCCAGAAGTTGCCGACCTTGGCAGAGTTCATCTCGTGCTTGTGCGCCAGTAGATTCGACAGCTTTTTTTTGTATGCAGCGACCTGCGTCCGGAGATCCAGCAGCTCGTTCTTGGCGCCTTTGCGGACCCGTTTGGGCCATCGGCGCTTCGTGACGATAGATGGCTGGTTCATGCAGCCGAATTCGTTCTCGTCCCACTCGTCCCCCAACTCTGCCACGAACGAGAGCGAGAGTTCGCTGTCGCTTGCCGTGGTGTCGCTCTGCACACACAGCATCAACACTGAGATCTCTTTGCCCTCCAGCATACGCTTGTACAAAGGGCTCCTACCGCGCTAGTTGTCACCATTTGCATGAGCCCCTGCATGAAGTCATCGTCCAGATCGGTCGTCTCGTTCATGGCGAAACGTGTACACTACTCTTGTACCACGCATCTCCTCTACCGATCTGTGCTCATCACTCCTGCGTGGAGTGATGGTCTGTTGACGACCCGCACCTCTGTGGTCGCAATCATTTAGCCGTTGCCAGCCAATCAGATCATCGATGTTAAAGGGATCACCCTAATCTTTTGCTTTTTCTGCAGTAAAAGCCGCCCAAGGGTGATGGAGCTGCAGAAGAGAGTGCCACCGTAAACTATAGCGGAGCATTAAAATGCTCCGCTACGCACATGGCTATTATAATAACCATGTGGAGATCAAGAGCCTGATAATGATATAACAGCAGCCACGAAGTGCAAGCCGATAGATTTGTTGTACATCAAGAATGACCCCACCAACTCCGAGTGGCTGTGGCGAGATGTAAGCACTTGACACAGCCTGCTCGAGTATTGCAGCGATGGATCGAAGAGTAGGCTGCCACTGTATGTTAATATGTGTCGACACAATGATCGGGTGGCAGCTAAAGCCTTCCTATAGCAGTTAAAAGACACAGACTGTAACTTCACATTGGAGCAGTTGGGACCGACCATTCCGAAGAGGATACCGGCACTTTCGCCAGAGGTCTAGCCGTTGGCAAACACGCATTGAGATCTGCTCAATGCCGAAATAATTTGCCTGTGCTCTGGTGCCTGAAAATATGCCGAGACGAAGTCCAGAGGAATATTATGCGAGTCAAACCTCGGACCTTCGATTCTTCTTACACTGTAGTGTATATCTCCCTGGAGCTGCGAAGAAGTCACAGCAGAGACTCGTTTAAAAGAAAGCAAGTCTATTGTGGAGCAGTTTCTGAGTCATCTAATTCGATTAAGGCGCACCTCACACCTTGAACGGGAGATGCTAACCGCACTTCCCCCCCAGCGATGGATACACTACCCAGTACCAGTTAGTGTACACTGTACCAAGGCCCAGACTGCAGTTGCAAAAAGCGGTGCTTCGGTTATAATTCCAATGGATACATGTAGCGGATGAATACTGTATATCATCACTATCACTCTTTTAATTAAGCTCCCGATTGGGAATCCGAGAATCTGATCCAGTACTCTTGTAGAAGATTGATTTCACTTTGTTGTGGTGCTTTCAGATAAGTGTGCGCTCTTTTTTGTGAAAGTGATCATTTCTCCACGTGAGCTGTCGTTGCCTATGTTGGTACCTAAAACATCATCCAGGTAAATCAGAATACAAAATTAAACAAAATGAAAATGTGAATTTAATGGGATACCCTCATGAAAGGTTCTGGAAATGAACATCTCGAAACTAGGGAGGGGCTGCTGGTCAGCTGACCTTATAGGCGGGTCTGGGCGATTTTTTTGTTGTTGCGAGAGTTCAAATGCAGAAGGAGTGCGCCGAGTGCCGTTAACACCACTCCCCTTCTTGCGAGCTTTTCTGGCTTCTTTTCTGTTAGTTCTCCTTTTCATTCGCCGTTTACTTATTGCCTCTGGGTCGCGAACGATAGGTGGGATGGATTCTGGCGCTTGACCTCTGACAATCCACCAGTGAGCGTGGAAGTCTCCTGGACTAAGAGACTCGCCACGAATAATGAGAGAAGAAAGCTTGTGAACACAGGGTAGACCATGTGTTCTCGTATTCACACCAGAGCAAGCTGTAGGCGTTCTTATGGATGCGATAGTGCCATGAGCAGTATTTGCTTTGCTCAACATGGTCGCACACTTAATCAGAGCATGGTAATGGATGCGTTTTCTGGTGCTTACAAACAAATCCCCACGAAGAGATGCAATCTCTACTACCTGAGCATCAGAGACAGCTTTTTTGTGTTTGTGGAAGAGAGTCGCCACCATTGTTGCAATCGTTGAAAGAGTGTAAGAAGATCAGAACGAGAATTGGACAGCCAGCGATTAAGCTGAATGATAGCCTTCTACTCTTGATGTGACTTGAGAACCAAAGTGTACAATGTGGTTTGTCCAACAGCGAATATTCCGATATTTCCAAATATCTAACCACACATCGTCAATATAGGTGGCCTCTTCGATGATAATTTTGCGCAAAATACTCCCTCTAATTTCATATTCTTGTTCTGTAGCCGATCTTGTGAGCGCAATAAACTCATTACAGAAGCGATCATGATCAAGCGAGTCTTCTATTTTGGGTTGTGACGCGTTGATACGGCCAAGTCCAGTTCCTGCGGAAATCCATGCTGCCTCGCATGCGTTTGCACGTCTTTGATAATATGCCATATGCATAGTATCACAGGAATGGTGGGGAATACTTATTCCGGAGCATTTTGTAAAGCCAGATCGTGATCTTCAAGTATGACTTGAGGCAATTCAATACCATGCTGGCTCATTAAACGTGCAGTTGAGTCAATGACCATGTGTAATCAGGCTCACTCTCTCCAATCATAAAATACTGAGCGATGTGAATTGTCGTATTCATCGAGGTGGTTGATATTTTCAAGTGCAATCCTGATGTTATATTGATGGATTGTATGTATAAAACGAATGCGTTTGAAATGCCTTTGTTGAATATTGTTGGTGTAACGGGTATAAATCAAAGCATAAAATATAAAAGAAATAAGTGAGAGACGCTATCATCAGAATCCAACTTCAATTCAAACCAGAACTCATCATAAGACAACAAAGCGAGTAGATGCTGCATTCTGCTCTTTCCGGCTCGACCATTGTTTGCAACTCGTGCACGCTCATTGTATATGTCGCGATGCGTAATAGTAGAACAGCAAGAATCCGGGCCAGTGTTTGGCTTGCATTCGTACCCGTTTCTGCGTCAATGGCGATTGATTCTCGGATTTCATTTGTGATGTCAGCTCGTCTGTGAACAGGATGCGAAGCAGGATATGTTGATGGGGGATGGTTGTGCGTCAATGCTTGATCTCGATGTTGAATTTTCCATGAACCATCGGGAGATTGTAAGACATTGACTTACCGTTTGCAATTGCATCGTCTCGAGGATGCATGTGGCCTTGTAACAACTCCGGGTATCACAGGATTCATTCTTCTGTTGCAATGCCGACCATATGCCATTAGAGCTCGCCTATATTGCCCTTTCTTGTCCACATAAGATCGCTCTGTCACTAACCCATATCCATGCTGCCGAGCGAACTCGTTAAGGGCAGATTTTGCGTTCGAATTAAGAACGAGTCCTCCGGATGGCATTCCATATCCCATTCTCTGACGGCACCCCCAGGTTCATCTTGTAATGCAGCCATGGGACTGATTTGATTGTCTAACGTTAATGAAAGAAGGCGAATGCTTACTATCGATTGGCCAAGACTTTGGCAGGATTTTTTCTATTCTTAGCTGGGTCTACAGTATACTTATCCATTGGAATTATAACCGAAGCACCGCTTTTTGCAACTGCCGTCTGGGCCTTGGTACAGAGACCAACTAACTGGTACTGGGTAGTGTATCTATTGCTGGGGGTAGTGCGGTTAGCATCTCCAACCTTGAACGATCCCACTTTGTGCGTATCGCCAAAAGATGTGCTTGTGCAGAGCGCTTGAATATATATTAGCATAATACTGAATCAATTCGTCAGACACGTCACCTGCTCCAACAACGACGCCATCACAGTCTTCCGGTTCCTTCCGATCGTTTTATCGTACAAAGAGACCACGGTTCTAATAGCAGCCGCTTCGCCGCCTTCTCCAAGTGGCTGTGGTGAAAACTGAGCGCTTGCGACACAGACGCAGGCTTGGCTTGGGTTCTCAGGCGACGGCTCAAACCGTACGCTGCCCAAGCATCAGTCATGTAAGTGACTGCACGCGGTCCGAACCAAGCGGAAGTCAGATACCTGCCCGTGTCTTTGCCTAGCAAAGACGTCATCTCCCAGACAAACGACACGGAGTTCGGCTCCATGTACTTGCAAACTGTCACGCGGGCATCCGTGCTAAGGGAATCGACCGTCGTGACACCACTGAGCTCATACTCGGTTTCGCCAGAGTCCTAAAGCACATGATATCAGTTTAGCTATGGCTCACTCCATGAGCACGTTAAGACGTACCAAGACGTCTCCACGACGGCTCTGGCGTGCGATTTCCTGGGTTGTCTTCCATGCGTGGGAGGCAGCCGAGACGAAGTCTAATGCGATTGAGTGCGGGTCTTCCAGCTGAACGTACACGAAGCTCTTGCCACCGATGCTTCTGACAGTCACTTCAAGCGTACGATCAATACTGCCTGGCAGGCTGTTCTCGTTGGGCTTGGTTTGATCTGCACTCGGAGTACGCTACCAAGAAGAACGTGAACAAGAGCCGCTATCAACAAAGCCAAATGCCTGGAGCACGTACGTTCGACTTCATGATTGTAGTCAGAATCGAGTGCTCGAGCATCTTGATGGCCAACTGCTGCTGTTCTTTAATCGCACGAAGGCGCTCATTCTCTCGAACGGTCAAGCTTCGCTCTAACGCCACGAGACGCGCCGTCCGCTCCCAGTAGTTACCGCTTTTGATGGAGCCCTTGTCACCCTTCTGAGCGAGCAGATTGGCCAGCTTCTTCTTGTGCGCTGCGACCTGCGCACGAAGCTCTTGGAGCTGAATTTTCCGTCCTTTGCGTACCCGCTTCGGCGGAGTCTTGACAGTACTCGGCCTAGTCGGACTGCTACTACCTTCAGTGCTCAATTCGGCGTCAAGCAACAAGAGCTCGCTGTGGCTTGACGTGGTATCGCTCTGCATCGACAGGCAGTCGTTAGTTTGTCATCTGTTCCCAAACCAGCTGCGCCAATATGGTGCTCCTACCGACTCCGAGGCCACAATCTGCATGAGCTCGTGCATAAATTCATCATCCAGATCCACAGGCTCGTCCATGGCGCTTCGTATTTGCTTATTGATGCTGCCGGAGTTGGAATTTACAGTCAAGAATGATGGTAGGTTTACGACCCAGCACGCCTTGCGCGCAAACACTGTTCTGACAGCTAATCAGATCGAAGCGCTACTCAAAGCAAATCGTCAACGAAACAAAATTCTCACTTCAGGTTCTCAGTCGCCAGGTAAGAACGAAAGACGCAACTGAAGTGGATACGCACAGGACCCACGTTATCAATACAGTGGTGTGGCTTCTCTTGGACACGACCTGTGCTGCACTGGTATTGAAAAAAGGCTTGACTCGTAACTGCTTCACGTCTTTGGAGACACCACACGAAAGAGAAGCACCGATTCGCAGTTGCGTGCGCTCTGTTGGGACTAGCACTGTGCAATAACCAACAGGTTTTCAAATCTGTCGTAACGGTAGTCAGCATGAGCTTATATCGCTCGAATCGGCAGAGAAACGCGGGTGCGTGTGGAGAGTGTCCACAACTTACAGAAGTTTGGGAGTGCATCAGACACAACCTGAAGGAGAGCACTGTGGCAATAGCTGTCGCTTCTCTGAACGGCTGTGGACTCGATAGTTTCAGACAATTTTCGAAGTTTCTGCTGGGGAAGCGATTGGGTGAACCGTATAGAATTACGGAGAGCTGAGCAAGAATGCACGCTCAATGGTTACATACTTCCACTCGGTTCCTGGTGACAACGCGCTGTTGCACGGATCTTTACACCACTAGTGCAGTGCTGGCGTTGGTGAATTGACCTTCATTTTGAGACGAGTGAAAAGAAAGTCAAGCAGACATTGTGACATCATTTCTACTTCAGTGGCGACTCGATTGACATGATCTTATTGAAGAAATGCGACATGAGCAACTGGGTGCAGATGAAAAGTGTTGTTACAGTAGACGCTTCACGATTCTATAAGGCGCACTCCATCGTACGGTTCGTCATGACTGCTGTTATCTTTGGGCCTATGTTCGTCTACCACGTGGTACATCGTAATCATTTTCAATCAACCGTTGCGTGCTTTAGCGTAATCCCGCTGGCAACAGCAAACCACCGTGTTTGACTCCTGGACGGGTCGATTGGGGAAATCCCGTACGCCATTGGATCGGTTTTGATTTGTACGGCCATCTTCTTCCCGATGATCAGGCTTCACATGCTTCGACAAAGCACTGTTCTGGCTGGTCATTGCGTACTTCATTCTCATGAACTCGAATCTAGGCCACATCTACACGTTCGCGTCCCCGAGTGAAGATGTCGCTATCAGCGGTCGCTGAACTCGATTTTCTGCTTGAGCATGTTCTTCAGTCCTCCGGTCAACTTGGTTCCTCAAGGATACAGTACATACAACTGACTGTATAGGATCACGGCCCCACGGTACGCACTCTCAATCATGTCCAGTCTCGAGTTCGCCAACTGTGACAACGAGCCAAGTGAAACCTCGACACACCTGCTTTGAATGGATGTTCCGAGCCTGGTTACCAACCGCTGACTTGAGTCGGCTACCTGACGGTCAACTTTGTCGAGGTAATGTTCAACATGAAGCACGCAGATATTTGGCCAGACCTCGGCTACATGGTCACCTTGATCTGCTGGCGCTACACTTCAACAACAAGAAGATTTGAACTCGTTGGTAACATCTGCATATACACGTTTACATACGATCACATCCATCGCAGGGATTGTGCCGATCATTTTCCAGCGATCGATCTTTTTGTGGAATTAATCTACAATCTATTTGGCTCCTTTATTGCTGGAGGCACCAGATGCGATACCTCACAGATAAGATTCATTACCTGAGGTATTATCGGAGATCCGTCAAGACCAGCTCTGATCGAAGCAGCTGAGGGCAGAACAGGACATAGCCGCTACTAGATCGCGTTCTGACAACACCTTTAACGGCAAATATCGACCATCCTTGCACTTGGTTGTCTCGCGCTGAAACTGGCAAGGCCATCTATTACAACAACTTGTACATTGACCAAACAGGTCGAGGTGATATCGTGACGGCTTCATTTGGGCTCTTTCAACTATATATCATATTTTACTCAATGAAAATCGCGACGTGAACATGCGAGCTCTCCGACTGCACACTCAATACCATTTGTGCCACCCGAAAGAGATGCCGATCAAGTGTAGCAACAACCATTATTGTCGTACAATGTCAGTTTGAATAACGAAGCTGTCTCCACTACAACTGCGCATCTCAAAGAGTTAACTTCCAGTTAGCGTGCGTTTTTAGGAGGCGCCAGACGACTCCAGGAAAAAAAGACCTCTGATGAAGGCTGATGGATCATACAGACGACAGCTCGCCCAATGCTGGCTACGAGACGAACTCCATCCATGATTTCCCTGGCGGAACGAGCGTCGCTCAATCAAGTTCTTCAGCCCCAAGTGCTGCAAATTGGAGTCGAGCCACAAATGATTTTCTGTTTGCTTGCAATACAGTCGCCTTGACATTTAGCTTATTCCTAAGCGTACAATTTCAAGTACGAGTCCGTGAAAGAAGCGCTGGAGACCTTGGGTATGCACGACATCGCGGACCAAACAATCCGTTGGAGTTCAAGTGGAGCAAATGAAGCGTCTGACAGTCGGAGTGAAACCAGCAGTATTCTCTACCGACGCGCAGCCTGCCAGTTACGACACCGACCGCAACAACTACATAATTGACTTTGGCTGTGTACGTGTGCTGCACAAGTGTAACAGAGTGAGCATTTCATTGTATTGGTTTACTCTTCGTTAGGTACAATATATTACTGGACAATTATGTGGAAATCATGAGAGCACAGCGGACGCAGTGGAAAGAAGCGCTGCTTGTTCTTGTAACGATGTCAGCACAGCCTTGCAATGCAAGCCAACTGTGTTATCGTACATAGAGACTACAGCTCCAATGGCAATAGCCTCGCAGCCCTCATTTAAAGGGCGTGGAGAAAATTGAGCGGTCGAAACACATGCACATGAGGTCGGATCCTCTGGCAACGGTTCATAGCGTACACTACATGGCCCAACATCTACATTAGTGACAAGAGCATCAATACCGCAAAACAACGGTTCGCACCTGCCCGTTTCCTTGCCCGATAGTGACATCATCTCCCACATGAACGTCGCACATTGCGACTCCACGTACTTGTGAATGGTTACTTGAGCGCCATTGACGCATCCATTCAATTTTAGAGACCCACAGAGTTCAGCAGCGCCGCCAACCGATTGCTATATGCAAACAACTACGATGTCAGATCAATGAATAGCTCACACTAGCAATAATCAGCTTACATGGGCGACCTCGTTGACGTTGAACGGATCATGCACGTTCGACTCAGAAAAGATCTTCCAAGCGTTGACCCCAGCTAAGGCGAAATGGAATGGAATAGTGTGCACGTCCTTTAACTGGACACGTGCGAATTGTTTGCCACCGATGCATTCGCCTTCGAGATGAATCTTGCGCACGCTTGAGCCTGGCACTTCTGCTATGCCGATTGCTGGTTGGTGCGAATTCATGTGAGCGTCCATACTGGCATTCGGTCTTATCGGATCGACCTTTAGCTTCTCTATATTGTAAAGCTAACAAAGGACAGAGAGCGAAATTCGATGAGCAACCCAGTCACTTAAAGATTGCTTCCTGTAATCATGGTGCACGTACGTTTGCGTTTGTAATTGTCGCCAGGATTGGTAGTTGAAGCTCCTTGATTATGTTGATCTGATGTCCGGCTAGCAAACGAAGGCGCTCGTTATCTCTGAGAGAGAGTCGCTTCTCAAGTGCTATGCGGTGTGCAGTGCGCTTCCAGAAGTTGTTGTAATTGACTGTAAACTTTTCATGCTTGTGGGTGAGCAGACTGTCCAGCGTCTTTTCGTACATTTCCACCAGCTTGCGCAGCTCCAGCAGCTCACTTCTGCGACTTTTGCGGACCTTCTTGGACCGGTGCTTGCTGGTTCCGGTAGCATTATTGACGGAACCAACCTCATCGACGTACCACTTGTCTTTCGAGTTTGTCACAGAATCGTCTCCAGGACGGCAAGGTCGCTCGCTATCGTTTGAAGTGTTGTCGGTAGTGTCGCTCTGAACAAGCGCAGCAGTGAGTACATGCATTTCAACAGCGTCATAGTTCAATGAGCCTACTTACCGAGTCCGAAAAAACGAATTGCATGAGCTCTCGCATCAACTCATCGTCCAAGTCGATAGATGCGTCCATTGCACGCATTGGCGAGTCGCGATATGAAATGGATTGAAGTGCACTAAATAGAGTGATGGTCTTGTTGACGACCCTCAACCTCTTGGTCGCAAACAGCTCGTTATCAGCCAATCCGATATACAGAGAGGTTGAACATAATTGATTTCATCCAGTCGAATCGATTCTGCGATGACGAAAAGTGGCAAAGAAATGCGAAAGCGCGTGGCTTTGTTTTCGATACCGAAAAAGTTTGAAAGACGCTGCTTTTATGAGAAGTAATCACTTTGAGCAACGGTGCGCTCATATTATCGCTGTATGTTCAGTACACTGATCACTACAATTTGTATCAATAAGACTATTTCCACTAGGGTATTATTGAATGTATTTACACTAAATAGTATCAGGGAGACTATCACGGAATAGCGACTAATACAGTGCGGGCAATAGTTATACTGCCACCCCGTGATCACTCCATAATTTAGCCAATCCTGCGGATATAAGCATGAATTTACTACCAATCAAACGAGCGTGACAAGGCGAGTCAAATGTAGGTTGAATTACATGAATCAGATGAGTGATCGCCATGCAGTGATCAATTTTGTCAACTTCAACCAAATTAAGCAGGGCAAAAAGTATACTGCCACTAGAGCAATTCACTTATTTTAACTGAGAAACAGCACAGTTACAGCACGTCTAGTGCTTGGTCTTCCTTCCTTGATTCTCTACGACTGCAACGCAACGCTTGGGCATCGATTTCACAAGCGAAAACATCAGTTTTGGTCAATCTTGGCCCAACACTCTTGGATTGTGTCGATCAGGGCAGCATTGGTCGTGAATTGGCGATTTCCATTGTCGTAGACGGCTCGCGCAAGACTCCCCACATGTTCTCAATCGGATTCAAGTCCGGAGACTTGGCCGACCAGTCCATTACATCGACATCTTGGTCCTTGAGGAAGTTTTGCGTGATGCAGGCTGAGTGGATAGATGCGCCGTCGTGTTAAAAAATGCAACCTCGCCCGTAAGTATGATCAATAAAGGGCAATAAGTGCTCCGACAGCGTGTTGATGTATCGTATGCTGACCTGTTTGCCCTCCAAAACCACTTTATTCGCCCTTCCCCATGACACTAAAAGCACCCCACACCATGACACTTCGTCACCTTTAAAATGCGAAAGATGGTGCCTGATAATTTCCTGCAAGTACGGAAAAAGTTGGGTCGTCGACCATGCCCCACCAACTCCAAGTGAGAGGCCACAGCGAATAATAGCTTTCCTTGCGTAGCTCATGTCGTTTTGATCGCGTTGTGCGTTGACCTCACGCACGGCTTCTGCAGCCAAAAGACAAGAAAAATCTCTTGGCAGGATTTCTCAATTTACCGGACCAGGAGCCACAGTTTCATGGAGAATTCTGCCACGCTTCGCTTTCAATCAACCCGATCTTTTTTTGATTCCAGCGACGAGTCCATGCGTCTTTGATCTTCGAATCACAAAGGAATCAGCAGGCTAAAGATCAGTCACATTCGCTTGCAGATATCGAGGGGTAGCGTTGATTTGGGGGAGCTTCGATTTGCGTGCAATATTATCCAATCAATTAGAGAGTTATCCAGAAAGATATTTTTTTCCACGCCCTCGTGTGTTCGCCTGGATTGCTCTTCGCTCCGATAGATACCCGCGGAAAATCCTCTGATCCATCAATCCCTTTGGCCCAGATCTGTAGCAAACACCTGGAATATCGTCTTCGAGTCCTCGAATGGGATACTTGCAATCACGGTTCATAAAAATAAGAATTGACGGGTGAATGCAGCCACTTGCGCCGCCTGATATACGAACAACCATGGCCATGCCTTCACCGCCCGACACGACGTCTGCACACTTGATTTTATCTTCACCAATAATCCCACCGTTTTGCCGTTGCCAAAATCAATCACAAAATGTGTTTCATCTAGATTTTCCGCAAGGTCTTCATTGAGAATGCCCGACTCAAAGCCACGCTTCAATTCTTCAAGATGATACGCGACTTGTTTCTAGAATAAACTTGATTTGCATCACTGACTTGACGTTTCCCTTTTTGCGCCCTGGACACAATGCGATGGTTCTCCGTGAATGTCTAATTCGTACAGCAACTTGACGCATAACGCGGAGTCAAATTTGAGGCCAGCTTTTCGCAAACGATCAAAATGGCTCAAGACGTTTGGGTACAACCAATCAACCCAGTCACTGCGCGGACACCCGCGTCTTGAAATCACTTTCGTGCTTGAGCGCTTCCTTCCATCACCGGTGGCTCGAGAGATGACAAGAGCAGCACTGGTTGCGGTGGTAAGGTGGTCCTTCTTTTTCGACCAGCTAATTGCCTTGCTCACACTTGTGTTTCTAACAGGCGAAGTAAAGATCTGTGGAAACCGGTCGATATCTCGGAAAAACAAGCCTATCAAACCGTACGACTTTTCATCTTCAATCATCAACCAACGATCTCAACGATCTGAATCAACGGATCGACGGCATCTTCCTCTTCAGCGCAAGAATCTGGGTTTCGTAAATCCACAACTGCGGCGGTCGACTGCATCCGTTGAAATCCAGCAATGATCGGAGACGCAGACGTAACTTGGTGAAGTAAACGAGAAGCGTCGGTTGATTGAAATGTCGAACAATCGCTATCAGCTGCTACCTCATCGAAACCAAACTACGGAGGATCAGAACGCGTTTCTTGAGCGAGAGCGATGTCTTCCCATTGCAATACCACAGGTGCGCCTTGAGATAAATCCACGCTGGTCGAAAATAAAGGCGAGAATTCGTCTTGGGTCGTAGTTCCAGTGTATGCTGGACAAAAGGCCTCCTGGCCAAAACCTTTAAGGATTACAGGAGTTCCACAAAATGGATGCATTGGAATTTTGCACTCAGGGCAGCAGCGAGCCCCACTGACATTCTTGAAACAGCCGCCACATCGAGTTGGCAGAGCAGTGGACACGGTGTTGTTGGCTTGAAAAGGCTTAAGCGGTGTTGTTGACAAAATTAATAATAATGGGTTACTAAGCCGCTTTTCCTCTTGCCTTCCTCCAAACTGTATGTATTCTACTCTCCGCCTCTTTTTGATCCATGAGCTTTTTCCTCCTTGTTCCATTCCAACCTCAGTGGTAACACTGTTGGCTATCCTCTATACCCTATACCCGTTGGGCCTTCAGTATCTTTCACCCCTTGACAACCTATATGGCGTCGGCAGCATGGGATACTTCCTGCTGAAACATGACGTGTCAGGGAGGTCTTACGCAGGTACGTGCGGATTAGAGTGCTCTTGGTAGCACTGACTTTCACCGAGATCTATATCGATTGACATATTTCCATTGATCTAAGTAGAACCACCCATATTCGCCCAAACTGCGCCAAAATTACGCCCCTGTATACCTGAAGTACGCCCCAAATTACCCGCTCCCTGCCGCTCAATATGTGTGCATTCCGTTCTGCTCCGATCCGCCCAGGTCGTTGCCTCTGTGGGATTTGAGCCCGCAACCAGCTCCGCAAAGCCGGAGGTTCATACTCAACTCTCCTACGTGAGACTAATTAATGTCAACCAGGGGTGAGACTATTTAGTATTACCTTTTCGTGAGACTAATTTTGAACAGAGATATGTTTTGTGCACACTACATAGTATAACTAGTTTTTGGTGAGACTATTTTAGAAGTGATACTACTTTGGAACTATAACTAATTGCCATGATCGGTGTAGCGAACATAAACACAGAAAAGTGACACTTTTTACACTTGAATGTACCGAGCGTACACTTAATCCCTCCAGTACGACATGTTGTTGGAAACAACATGTTATATCCACCGTTAACCTTTTCGCAATAGCAGTATACTTAATCCTATATGCGAACTTTGTTATGGCGTGCCCTTTCTCGTAACCGGGGCGCGACATCCCTCCCGTACCATCCCCTCCTGGTACGCGAGCGTCCCAGTGGTTGGACCTCCTCATTCTAAAATTCGCCGGATGGAGCGCAAGTGAGATGAGGTGCAGGTTAGATTTCCGTTTTCGCATTTCTGTTTTTTTTTTACACTTCGGTAAAATTCATGGATCAAGTAATACGTCCAGTTTGAGATCAGAGAGAGGGATGAACTGGTTCGGTACGGTCGGTACTGGACATCTAAATGTAAATTATGCCTTTCGGTCAGTAAGGAATCAATACTTCTAGACACTTCTCTAAATCACGTTCTCCACCACGGTTCTCCATTTCGTTGATGTAAATCACTCTACTCTGCAGCAAACATTGCAATCCATTTAGAGTGGGCCTAATTCGTTTGAAGAGGAAGGACATTTATTATAAACAGATGCAGACCTAAGTTGGCATAACTGCATTGCGCCATCTTCAAACTGCAAATCGCGCGCTGACGTCAAAACAGAGGGGAAAGATTGCATTTTGCAGCACCAGAACCAAGATGGATCTGCGCACAGTGGCACCAGACGTCAAAGTAGTCGAAGAACTGGAGCAACGTGGATACGCGGCAGCTCTATTCATGCGACACCTACTGTACAACCATACTCCTCAAGCTGCAGTGGTTGCCGCTCTCAACAGCACGAATTTTCCTTGAACCGGACCGCCAATGTCCCTGTGGCTCTGTCAGCGGTGTGGTACTGGACGGGCTTGGATGATCCCATTGCAAGCTGGCTTTTCCCAGCACGTGGATATGCCGTTGCTGCCCGGTGTCGTAAATTTGACTCAAACAGGCTTTCTGACTTGGACAGCCCGGAGCGCTTCCGATTCGACCACAACGGGATCAAGAAACTCATAATGTTTATGAGAATGCCTGACGTGACGTCATGACCACACCTCTGCGCGGTGATAGATTTCTCGCAGTTGAGGGTGTGTTTCCCGCTCAACTGCATGCCTATTTCTCGCAAAGTCGATTTATCCAAACTCTACGACCGCGTTTCATCGCATGTTTCCTACATGCTAGATCACGTTCTACCTGCACGCAAGTCCACGGTCCCGTTCTCACCGGCAACTATACCTGCGAGACTCATCAAGTACGCAAGAGCATTCTGGCGACGAAGAGTACCTTAGGCGCTTTGGATCTGAAGCGTCATACACGTCAAGAAAGCGGCCAACTGCAGACCGACAAACGGCTAGCGTGCCCAGTGTCCACTGCTTCAAATAACAGACCCTTGAGACCCCCGATAATACGTGTACGGGCATGATGATGATGACAAGATGTTGATGTTGACAATGATGGGTTGGATAAAATTGATCGTACACTGCACGAACTGCGTGGATGGGCGGCGATGTGACGGATACATCATTCGTCAGTCGAATTTGATCCCGTGTTTCATGGCTCGCAGCGAGCGCAGGCGTTGTGCTTGCTGACTCAGTATATCCCAATGGCGTCGTGATGCTATCTATGTTTCGGAGTCGGAACCTGCCAGAGTGGGCATCTACATTCAGCAGAACCGAGTACATCGTACCCCAGCAGCACGTGAGCCAGTTTGTGAGCTAGACGTCGACGAGCCAGAGTGCTTGGACGAGCTTGAGTTATATCTTCTGTGACGATCAGCCAATGTACACAAAACTGTTGCAGACTTGTTCATAGCCCCACTCGACTGAAATCCGCACGGACGCGAGGCAAGAGATGCGCTGACTTCATTTTGACCCGTGGACGTATGCTGATCGCTCAAAATCGAATTCTGGGCAAGCGATTTTTGGCTCGAATACCGAAAATTCCTCTTTGCGCCAGCATATGAACTTGAGGCGGATGGTAATAGCCCATGCTGCTTAAGTTCCTCAGGATAGCTGGCGCTGGTCAAGTAGCAAACCTAAAGGGGGGGGGGCTCGCCTCTGCAATGGTAGTGAGCGCCGGCACAGGAGAATGGCACTGCATCGAGCCGTGGTGCCGAGCCGCGGTCAATCTGTCCCATCAGTATGGGTAAATCGTTTCTTATGCCGCTGGAGCTTGAAGGACAGGTCGAACTCGGACGCTTTGCCAACTGGAGCTGAACCTACTGGTGCGACCCCCGATTCAAGCGAGGCGAGGCCTTGATTGAATGACTCCATGAAATATGTTGGTTTAAAACCTGACGACATCCGTTGGTCGCTCATTGCCTTCTTCTTGACCGGTGCGGTAAGCAGTTTTTTTGATAAGGAAGCGTCCGCTGCACTCGGTTTCTTGTCCGTGACGCTAGGATGGTCATACTATTCTCAATGATGGGCTTCACAGGCTACAACACGATAATGCACTTCTGGCTGTTT
Source organism: Elongisporangium prolatum (assembly GCA_023335875.1). Classification (NCBI taxonomy): domain Eukaryota; phylum Oomycota; class Peronosporomycetes; order Pythiales; family Pythiaceae; genus Elongisporangium; species Elongisporangium prolatum. The sequence goes on along the minus strand of JAADVW010000180.1, from coordinate 30,048 downwards.
ATCTCCGTCTTCATGCTCATGAAATTGTACTCGGCGTACCTCTACGCATTCGCGTTCCCGTATTTGAATTCGATCTTTAACTTGACCCTTTGCTTTGGTCCTCTGGGCAACTCGGTCCCTCATGGGCACAAATGACTTTGCACCATCGACTGCACCTGACAATACATCGATGTAGAAGTCGACGATCGCGGCTTTCACTGGCGGAGGATCGACTGTTGGCCGCCGGTCGTTAACCTCGAGCCCGCTATCACTCGGAACGTGACGACCAAGCATTCATTGAGGATATCTGCAACACCGAGCATGAAGACGACCTCACGAATATGTAACTCTGACTGGCTTCTTAGGATGGGCATATGCGCACTGACGTTGAGAACAGGGCCTATATACAGTCTTGTATCAGCATATGATCAAAACACTGTAATCTAGGATATATCTGATTTTTGCCTCTTCCCCTCCCCCAGAGGGTGGGGTGTCAGACACCGATAGCTGAGAAAGGCATCCGAAGGGAGGGCGTTGAACCCCGAAGGATTAACTCTACTCAGGTCCGGGGAGGGGGACGAAAGTCTGATACAGTCATGATATGGTACATTTTCCTCAAATCTTAGTAAATTTTAGCCTTCACTCATTATTAAGGAAATGCTCGTCATTTTCAAAGTAGCACCCCCGAGCATGCGGACATGTGGCAATACTCCAACAACATGGTCGTGTTCTTGTTTATCTTCCAAGCGTTTGGGTTGCTGGCAGTTCGCTTCTTCATCATTGCGTAATAGATAGATTTTTATCGATCATATTTGGAACTGATCAAATTTGGATCAAGGCAAATTGTTTGACCAAATGACGTGTCCTGATGGAATCTGTCTATTTTTTTATGAAAAGAAAAATTAAGCGAGAACGATCTACTTCCACATCTTCGCTAGAGCTCTCACTCGCGGACCCAGAACTCTCACAAACAATCCGATCGTCGTCCTAGCTTTCGCTGATCTTCTCCGAATTACTTAGGAGATTGACTGGGGTGAGGAACCGGAAGGGTTGAAGCGGGGTGAGTCGGCGCTTACGTGCTCTCTGTAGACCAATGTCGTCGTCGCGTTGCTGAACGAAATCTCTTGATATCGAGTCGATGAAATCGATGGACAGAGGCGAAGAAGAGTGTGATATGCACATGCGCCCGTTGATCTTACCATTAAAACGCTCTAACCGATAATTTTTCTTGGTCATAAGCGTTTTTAATACACCATGCATGTGTCAATCAATGGGAGAGTTACGTCTTCTAACTGTTTCCATGAAGCCTTGTACCGGTTATTCGTATTTTTCCTAGCGTAACCACGTTTAGCGCGTCTGTGAGCACCACAGGTGGCGACAGGAGTTCCAATGCTGTTTGAATGTACCGAGAAAGGGTGATCTGGCTTTGTAAACAAATTCAAATCGCTTCGATCCATGTCAATATCTATACCAGTGCGATCGGGCACGACAGAAACTTGAACGGTACTTAGCGACGGATGATTCATGCTTGCCATTCTGCGGTCTTCAATATATTCTTCATATAGTCACAGTGCTTCAAGTACTTCTGGGTGTGCGCATAAACCAGAAGCGTTGTCGCGTCTCGCATGCGATCGTATTGTCAAGGAGGCAAGTAGTACTTTTCTTTGGCTACATCTTCTCAGACGTACTTGATCACGTGGAATTGACACATTAAATTGTCACGTTCTTGAATGCTTCCCCCAGCGCATCGAGTTCCGTGAGATGGCGACAATACATTTTTTGCGAGTCCACGCTGGATTCGCTTTCTTGAATTGAAGGATTGCCGAGACAAAAGTTTCGCGCTTTTCGTTCGTGATTTAAGCATGATGCACGTATTGTCCTTTCCGTAAGCGTGGGCGATAAAGGAAAAGATCTTGTAGTTGGCCGTATTCGTTCCATGCGTAGTGTCGATAAGTTGCACTTCCGGGAATCGGGCGTAGATTTCTCTCATATGGTTGGTCTGCAACGTGATGCATGCGGTGATCCCCTATTTTGCAAACGATTCATTTCAGTCGTGTTTTTGCAGCTCGCTCTAAAGTGTAATGCTTAAATTCGCATTCGTGAAAGCTCGACCCAGGTTCCCTTTTTCTTCTGTAAATTCTCGCATCCACTGCTTCATTTGATCGTTGGTAGATGCACGTGTTCGCTTTTCTGCCTTCAGCTTTTGTACGTCACAAATATTCCGTTCGCATTCACTGTTTTTCACACATGCACTGATCTATAATCGGTAGGTAACCAGATTCAGTTCGTGTAATTCGGTAGTTTACAAACCCAACGCGTCGTAACTTGAATAGGCATTTCGTACTTCGCACCTCCAATCTCGTGCGTACTCCGATGCCTCGGGCCTTAAATCTTCCGGCGTGCACTCGTACGACAGAGTGTATAGCGTACATAACAAGTTCACAGGGTAGTACCATTGCGTCTTGTGGGCGCCCACGAGACCGGTAGTACGTCACCTAGCTAGTTCCGTTCGCTTATCCGTGCATTGGTTCGGATCCGAAGCGCCTACGTAAAGCATCATACGTGTCAGGTAATGAGCATAGTGTCTTCATTTTTTCATCGCAAGACCTACTTGAAAGATGCGAGTCTGATACGACTGTATGACGTATACATCACGAAAAGCGACGGCAACAGCGACAGGAGATGGTGGATATGCCACGCTCTTTCATTTTCGTTTGTTGGCTGGCCCTGCCATCGTCGCACTTCGTTTCCTGGCTGTCGGATGCCAATACCGTGGGCGGGGCTCGACGCTTTACTAGGCGCTTCGTCATGCAGATATTCTCCCATCGCTATCGCGGTCGGATTCTCAACTGGAGTGCACGGCTACCCGTCCTGGGTATGCAGGCTTATACCTAGTGTCATATAACCGATCCACCGGAATGTGTGCTGGAGTGGGATACGTGTCCGGGTTAGAGTAAGGTTAGACTGATTGCCGTTACTAACAGTGGTACTCTCAATCGGCAGCTTTTTCCACACCCCCAAAGCATTTATATATGTGATCAATCAAAGGGCGCGCCTGCGGTCTACCCAGTCGTTGAATGCGATCTGGTTGAGTGGATTGATCGGACTAATATATAAGAAATTTCTACGGCTACTAGTGATCCGCCATTGAACACTGACATCTAACCTCACGAGATCCTCGTAGTGATTGGTCTCCTCATTTCCGGGTTTTGTGTCCTCACACACGGTATTTTCGAGATCACTGGAACACAACATCGCTGAGAGCTATTCCCGCCGGTACTAATTTCATGTCGCACTCGCGATTCGCGCACATCATGACCAGCCTTGATTTCACCGGAAATACACATCCAAAGTCAACCACAGACAGAGATTAGAAAGTGCGCTCTGTTGTTGACACCTTGCATCGGACCTTCCTACAGGCTTAGAAGACTCCTGTGGGGTCGTCCTATGGATGAAGTTGTGATACCGTCAAGAAGTACGTACAGCCGTGCACGTCAATACTTGAAGGACAAACCTCACAAGTGGGGCACGGAATTGTTTGCGACATGCTGTGCCAAGACAACCCAATGCTTGAGGTATGTGATTTTTGTTCTCCAAGTCGCGATCTTGTAGCCTCCAACCGTTTTTGAACTAACGCCCGTTGCTATACTGTATCTAGACTTGACATTAACTGTGGGAAAGGAGGAAGAAGCCAGCGGCAACGCGGCTGATATTTCTGCGGATTCTAGCTCGGGTCCGCCGGCCAACGTTCGGAATGTCGAAGGTGTTATGTCTGACCCCACGGACGGTTTGTTTCATGCTGTGGTGACAGATCGATTTTACACGTCGGTGCATCTGGCTTTGCAGCTGCTGCACCGCAACGTATACACCGTGGGAACGATTTTGGCAAGACGCATCGAATATCCAGTGGAGGCGACAGAGAAGAACGGAAATCTGTGTTACGTGTTATACTATTCTGTCTCATGTGTGATCACGCTTAACACGTTTTGTCATGTTGGATGTGCATGTTGGATGTAGAACGTCGTCTGAGGGGAGGCGATCAGATGGTCATTCCGCGCCCACATGATGCGCGACTGCCAGCGCTGGATGTGTGGGGTAGACGTAAACGACCAGCTTTGCCTCCAACGCTATTCCATGCACTTGCAATCATGTGCATGAAGTATTACAAGACCATAGATATTGGCCTTGTTGATATGGCTATTGTCAATGCATTTATCCTTTACCGGGGAAGTTCAATCAGAATGTTGCGGATCATGGCCAGTTCATGATTGCGCTTCAGATCCAGTTGGTGGACATGACACAGGAAGAATTCGAACGAGAGGCTTGTGGCTTGGTGCATCTTGGTCATGTTGATGGTGGGTTTTAGTTTCACTTTCGATAGAGATGTGCCAAGAACATGGTCGGTTTAGCAAGACGAAGATGAGGAAGGATCGTCGTGAGCCCATGCGATAGAAGATTGTCCAGATTTTAAATCGTCCATGGAGGCCGTAAGCGGCGAACGCGCAGCTGCCAGGTGTGTAACCTTCTGCACAAGGAGGGAGACAAGAGAGTGAACACCAAGTACTAATGCAAGGGATGCAGTAAAGGATCGGCTCGGTAAGTTACGCAAGTCTATAGTTCTTACATGTGCTGACTTGGAATGAACATGTTGTATCTACAGCTTACATCTCTGCAACAAACCCCGCTATCCTTGTCCTGGTGATTCTCTCAATTCCTTGACGTGAGCTCAGATCTGTCATGATTGGTGGGACGCCGCCAAAAACCGGTCTACGTCTACTGCAGGGAAGGACATCCAAATGCGTCGCCCAGGTCACCCACCCACTTGGAAAAAGCTTTAGGAAACGGCGCAGAGGGCGCAGGTAGTGACACCGACGCTGATGACACTCTGATACTAGCGCAGCCAATACTGGTGCCACACGCACTGGTGAAGAGACTGGAACCGCTCGGACTTCGGCACCGGCGTCGCAGATTCTGGCACTGTTTCGAGAGACTCACGGCGGGTATTCCTGCAGATGACCAAGATCTGTGTACTTGTATCGCGCCGTGAAGAACTGATGAGGAGGAGAAGGAACAGGAGGGACAGGACCTCGAAGTGATTGTCAGCGACGCAGAGGATGTTGCGTCGTTGATGCTTGAAGTGTAACACATGAACAGAGATTGGCTGTTTGCATTTTTTCTAACCTATATTCTGATGACTGCGTTGAATTTGAGGTGCCTTTGTCCTGAGCTTCTAGAGCTTTCGATAACAGGGGTAACTCCCATGTTAGATAAAACATAAAATTTGGAGGTATCGAGTTTGTAAAGGTTTTTTGGCTGTGCAGGTTGGATTAATGTTGGATGTACCCAAAACTCAAGTGTCGCGTTTTCCGAGCGCAGGCGCCGTACTTATCACGGACAATATAGGTCACGCTCACATGCGGACGTACCCGGATCAGATCCGAATCAGACGCGGGGAGGGGTTAAACAAAAACAAAGAAGACCATAGAGTTACAATAACAGACACAAAATAGATCGTCTCTGCTTTGCTGAAAAATCAAATTTATATTTTTGTACAGTACCTGTCATTGTTACATACCCTTTCAAATTCGCTGAAAATGTGGTGTGATATTGGTGGTGGATTACTGTACACGGTTTCCTTCTATTTGGATCATTCAGTCTGGAAAGTTAATAACTAAAAGTAAATACCAATTCAAATTTGCAAACATATGATAACGACTTTAACGGGTAAGCGTGATCGTAGCAGAATACAATACAATAATTATTTTGTCGAAAGACACGGCTAATATGTCCGATGGACGACAAGGGAAGGCTCAGGCGTGATCACGACCTTCAATACATCGTACGACCACTACCACGCGAAACAGACCGTACATCTCGATGTGATGGGAATCTGTGAGGTGTACGCCGTCGACCAACGCCAAGCCATGCGCTGGGCGGAAGCGACATGTGCAGCCGTCAAGCTAGATGTTGTGGCTAACAGCTGAGGCTTATATTATTCTAGAGCGGTGCGACGATCAAATCTCCGCGTGACCATCTGCTCGACAACGAAGAGGTAGATGAAGCGTTGATGCTGCATCGAGTGGCTGGAGCTTGCTTGTGGCCCTGGGTGGCAGATACTCGAGCTCGACGCGGCTAAGAGTAGAGGGCTTCTTACGACTGGACACGTTGTCCAGAAGCAGGGTGAAGCGCCGTGCTTGACGCTCCATGTCGGCGTTGTATTCGATCAGCCAGCTCGCGAGTATGACCCGGGTCATCCAGGCCTTTTTGTTATTGTAGTAGTCAACTCCGTCGGCCTCCCTAGGCGTCTGGAGCTGTCTCGGTGCCTTCACTTAAGATCCAAATGCTCACGTACACTTTAACTGCAGGTCAAGAGCGGATCCACGTCGCTTGAGCGGGCTCTTGCGACGTGGATCCGCTAAGCTATTTTGCGGGAAGAACTGGCGGTCTCAAGGGCGTCCTCACCTCCGCGTTGGAAGATTCTCGTCACAGTCACCTTTGAAGGTGGCATTGCAAGCTCAAACTCCCTCTTCACCCAATATGCGATCTCTCTCGCTGGCACAGTGGGGTTCTCCTCCTTGTTCGAGATGACTCACGCGCACTGGGCAAACGTGGTACATGGGAATTCTATTCTGTGTGCTTACCGACTCATTCGGCTACAACGAAATCGATTTGTGAATCACGTACTGCGTCGGGAACGTGCACGCAGAATGCGACTCAATCCGTTTGTGTGCTTTCATGTTTATTACTTATTAATGACATTTCTCTGTCTACAGTTTCAGTCTTAAATGCAAGGAAGTGGTGGGCGATTGCCTCCTGTAGACCATGAAAACTATTTTCCCGCCAGATGTGTTGGTCCTCCACCCTTCCGTGCTTGGCTCGGTGTTTAACGTCGATCGAGTGAAGTTGGAAGCTCTCAAGTGTCCTATTCAAGATTTTACTGCTTACGACTTCGCTGTTTTGTTAGCCAACTTCGAAGGGAACCATTGGCGATTGACCGAGTGAAAACCGCAATTGTTTGCTGCGATCCTCGCGCTACGCACCGAACGCAATTCAATCGGCTGGCTCGAGACAAGATTACTAAGTGCTTACCGAGCGGCTTTCGGATCCGTCACTATACAACACCGTTTGCTCAATTTGACGTCTACAAATGTGTTGTTATAGTACTCCAGTTCTTCGAGGGCACAGTTCAGCGACACCCTACGAGCGTCAAGGACAGAGAATATATTGGGATTGCTCAAATTTGATGCATGAAGCGATATCTAGATTGGATTTTGCTGGAAATGTTTAAGGATGGCTATTTTCGACTTCAAATCGTTTATTTTGTCTTTGTAAGTTGGATTTATCTGTCATATCGCCTTGCTACCACTATCATGTTCTACTCGAGAGACTTCGTCTTTTATCATGATTTGCCCCTTTACATTTGAATTCACTATGGTATTTAGCTCGTGAGACTCTGTCGTTTGACGTGAATGCGGCACATGCACGACATTTCCCCGCGAACGTATTCAAGCTATATCCTGCGTATACGGAATGAGCGCATTTTGAGATGGTGCGTGCAATGTAACTATACCTAGCTGGCTAGATTTCAGTCAGTAACCAATCTGTAGCAGAAAGCTCGTCTCGCTAGCACGGTAACACGTTCCATACTTTAGTGTGGGCTCTTTTCAGAATATTTGAGATGGTTGATCGGCCCATAGGGACTTCAAGCTTATAAGCTGCTGCTGCTTCCCCGTAAGGATAGCGATGGCCTGTCTTTTTATCGTTTGTCCTTGTGTTCTGATGTAAGTGTGTCTGGACATTTGTCGGCGAGACGCGCTTCCAGTCGAGAGAGATGGAAAAGTCCACAAAACACTAAACGCATTCCACTAAAATGGACGAAGCCCACAAACTTGTTAGGACAATCCACAAAGAACGATGGGAATCCACAAAAACTACGGTTTCGAGCAATAAAAAGCGTGACAAATCCAGACTCCAGGGGTACATTCTTTTCAGTCAATCATTTTCCGTGGTTGTCTAAAATAAAAGACAGCGAGAATCATGTCACTGCTATCAATCGGCCGATATTTGCTCAGTGCTCATTACGTGCGCTATGGACACCACCACCTTACACATACTACGTTCAATCGAAAATCCGTGGGTGACGCAGGTGAGCGACTACCCAATGAGCAGTATTGTCTCCGCTACATATGATACAGATAATTGTGGGTTACGCTAGGTAAATGCGGAATGTGCAGCAAGGATTCTAGTACGGCTGCCAGAGTTATGCCAGTACAAGCGCATAACTGGACAAGCAGGCTCTAGATGCCATGAAGGCATAAATGATGCACAAAGCCTCTGGGGGCAATATTGTTCGGTGCGTCGACCCGATGTCGCACGGTATGCGCTACCAGCTACTTCAGTGCATGTCCCCGCAAAAATGTGAAGGGATTTCCCTTTTTCTTCGTCGGAGGGGAGCGTTTGCATGACACTTTCGGTGGTTTTTGAATAACAATACAGGGGCTACTTAACTACTTAGTTGATTACGCAGTCAATCAAGAGTCCGCGCCGTCGCTTTGCTTCTGCTTGAGCTGTTCGCCCATGAGCTTGTTCTCGACGATCGTGTAGATGAGGCCTGCGGCTTTGTGATAAGCGCCAAGGATTAGCTCCGTGAGTAATCCCGACTGCTGATTCAGTAAATCGGATGATGCATGATCCGAAGCCGAATCTGATTGAGTCGAGAGCAACGTCGGCGAAAAGTTGATCTGCGACCGAAGGATCGAGCTGCCATGAGTACCAGGCAGCGGCCGGATGGATGTCCTGCATTGCAAGAGGATCAAAACCGAGTCCTCGAGATGAGCGCCGCTATTATAGAAGCGTCGTCGTACCATCCTCTCTCCATGAGCTGGTACTCATGGGTTGAGCTGTCTTTGATCTGGCAATCGCCGTGCGAGATCCAGACAAACGTGACGCTGTCGTCCTCCACGAACTTGCCGAAGGCCACAGCCGTATCCATCACGCCAGTGCGGTCTCCAACCGCAAACTCCATGAGCGTGGTGGCGAAAGACGTGTCTTCAGTATGATCCACTTTCTGCATTAAGAACCTTGTCAGCCACACAATCACTCGTATACCAACGACAGACACATACTCTGGACATGTTGTCGGCCGTTTGCTCCACGTCGGCAGCGCTCGAGAGGAAACTCCAAATCTCCCGGCCCACTGACGCAAAGTCGAACGAGAATCGGCGTGCTTCAAGCATTTCCATGCACAGACAGTCAATGCCGTTGGCTCCAGCAGTCGCTCGGATGTCCATGCTGCGATGCTCCGTCATGATCTTGGACACGGGAGCCTCGTGCAGCATGTAATGCTGTCGGTTCTGGAACTCCTGCACCACCAGTCGGTGCAGCATCTCGGGCGAAGCGCGCATTCGCCGACGTCTTGTGACTGAATTTGGAGCCTATAAACCACCACAAGATAGGAACAGAGCGACCTCAACGAGGCCAATAGAAACGGCAGCACGTACTGGCAGAACAGGCTGCTTGCGCAAAATGCGCGCGAGCGTCTTGGACAATTTGATCTGCGCTGACAGCTCGGTCTTGAGTCGTGCGTTTTCGTGGATTGACTTTTGCGACTGGACGTACTGCTGCTGCGCCACGCGGCGCCACAGCGACCCGCCCACGTGCTCCTGTGCATTGGCCGCTTCCAACTGCGTAAGCTCAGCTTCCAGCGTGCGCACGCGCGTTTTGAGGTACTCGAGCTCCTGGCGCTGGCGGTTCGAGTACGGGTGCAATCGCTGCGACGTCACGCCTGCGGCCTCGGCAGGTGGCCCTGCAGAGCGGCGCGACGACTGTTTGCCAGCCGCTATGAGATCCGGCGAAGACGAAGAGGACGGCAGCGAGGCCTGGTCGTCGGCGGGCGGCTGCATATGCTGGTCCTGAACGAAGTACTGCAGCACTTCCAGCACCTCGTCCTCCGCCAGCTCCTCCATGCGTGTTGGATCCGAGACTGAGCCAAAGTCGCGGACTGAGAGCGATTCAGCTCCGAGCTGACCCCATGATCGCGAAAATGGAAGCTCTCGAACACCAACACTCCTGTTGGTAACTTTTCTCAAAACACGGTGAGCTCCTATATCTGGAACTTTATAAAGACCTAAATGCGCTATCGTGTTTAGGAATTTCAACTCCACGCAAGCTGTGATTGCTGCATCTGGCGTCGGTTCATGAAGAGACGCGATAGAAGATCCATGGAGCGTTGGTAGTGAAGAGAGAAGAAAATGACGCACTCGGTGGCATCTCTAGCTCAAGGCATACGATAAAAGATGGTTAAGAAAGGCTCATACGCGCTTGCTGAAGCAGCGACGTGAGCAGCGTCTGGCACTGCAGGCCAATCGTGTTGTCGTACAGCGAAACCACAGTATCCACAGCAGCGCCCATGCCGCTGGCCGCTCCTTCCCCTAGCGGCTGTGGCGAGAAGTTGACGCTTGATACGCACAGTGCGGAGCGACCAGGATTCTCCGGCGACGGCTCGAAGCGCAAGCTGCCAAAGGATAAATCGAGTGAGTTAGACATTGAGCAGGAGGTGTATCATGCAATTGCTAGCAGCGTACCTGCCTTTGTGCTCTGCCCGAAGGCCTGAGACGCAAGTGTGGGGAGCTAACTCCCAGATGAACGATACTCGATCCGACTCGATGAACTTGTGGATGGTCACTTGGGCACCAGGACCTCCCTGCTTGATACAGCAATCCAGCTTCACTGTGCCATAGAGAGCGTTGTCTTTGACGTTGAAGTCCTAAGACACAGATGCCAGCAGTATCAGCAGACTGAAGATCAGTCACTTGGCTTTGCTATCAAAGACTAACCCGGTAGAGGCCTTGCCGCCGGTCGTACGAGTTGGACTGCGAGAGCAGCTTCCATGATTGGTTGGCCGCAAAGATGAAGTTGGCAGGCAGCGCCTGTTCGTCTACCAGCTGCACGCTGACAAAGCTCTGGCCGTCAGCACAACCAACGTCCACTTCGAGTCTGCGCTTGCTCTTGTCGTGGCCTCTCACTGCGCTATCCAGTGACGGAAGCTGCATTGAGCCTGCAGCGCCACGATAGGGCGACGCTTGATACAGCAGAGTCTGGCTCCGGTCATTCCGCTGCATCAGAGCCCACAGGTCTTCGTTGTCTGCTTTCAAGTCCGCTGCATCTGTACGCTAGCAAGCACAAGAAACACACTGGTGAGTGACAATGGCTGGCATTAGGCAAGACGTAATCGTCTTGCACGTACGTTGGAGGCCATAATGCTCCGGATTGAATGCTGGAGCTGCTTGATTGTGCTCATCTGTTGATCAGTCAACGATCGCAGCCGCACGTTCTCCCGAACCGCCAATCGTCTCTCGAGAGAGTTCCGATGCGCTGCTCGCTGGTAAAAGTTGCCTTCTCTGACCAAGCTCTTGTCTCGCTTGCGGAGCAGTAGACTCTCCAGTGTCTGCTTGTGAGTATCCACAAGTTCGCGCAGCTCTAATAGCTCGCTCCTGCGGCCCTTGCGAATCCGCTTGGGTCTCGGCTTGGCAGTTGCGCTAGTCGGCGCAGCCGTCTTGCGAGTGCGCCGGTCGTCTCGAGGGGAGTCGGACGTCGTTGAGCTGGTCGAGTGATGGTCGCTGTCGCTTGATGGGGTGTCACTCTGAAGAGCAAAGATGCAATCATGAGTGGGACACAGTTGAATGGCTACAGCAACAGAGCGAAGAATCCTACGGGCGCAGGCGATACGATCTGCATGAGCTCTTTCATGAACTCTTCATCCAGATCAAGAGGTTGATCCATGGTGGCGGCTGGCTGATTGCAATTTGACGCATCGGCTATGAGCTCATTGCCGTGGAGAAGGAGTGATGGTGATTGTGACTCGTCCTCCGAAGCGCAAACATCAGATGGATTGTCGCTTCAGATTGCGTACTAAGGACGAGAAGCACTGGCGCTAATCAGCTGGTGGCGCAGCAGATTGCGAACACCTGCTATTGATTGGCTTCATGCGAGATCGGAACTGGGCGGACCCATCATTGATGCAAGCAATCTAGATTCTTGGGTCAGGTCACTTGTGACAGTTCTCGCTTCGTTTGGCTGACAATGTGATTCGTACAGCGTGATGATTCGATCGGGGGCTTACCACGGCTTAGGATGGACTGTGGGGATTTGACGCAAGACAAAATGAAACATTATAGCCCTGGTGATCTGCTATGTGTTCAGCAGAGCTTGAGAGAGTATTCTGATGATGAATGACGCTGATCTGTACTCCACATAAGGATCGAGTTCAAACAACCAACGAAACAAGCTTGCGTGTGCCTTACGGACAAGAATGCTTAGGATTGGGAGCGCGTCTGTCGCTTGAAAAGTCTGTTTCAGCGAGTCACACATCCAATCCGTGTTCTGTAGAGGCAATATCAATCTATTCATGCAGTCGTACAAGCGCACTATCCGGATAATGGCTTACGAAAACCAGCTTTTGAGCTGAAACAGCTGCCCCTGTTTTGGTTCTCGCTGAACTGCATCGGCCGACGCCGGTTCATGCAGCGACGCAGTGACTGCCTCGCGAAAGAACCCAGTGGAGCTCTCGTAGGATGCAAGCGCGGCATCAACAGTCTTCCCCACGCCTGAATCCCCCAGGGGCTGCGGCGCAAAGTGAATTGTCGTGACGCACTCTGTAGCATTGCAGGGGTCTCCAGGCGACGGCTCAAGGCGTATGCTGAGTTCATATACGAACGAGTGTGAGTTCCTCTGATTGATAGGATTATGGAGAAAGCAACAAGCCAAAGCCTACCATCCACTCTCTTTTTCGTTTGGATCAGAGTTGCCGGAATGAGGAATTGTCTCCCAAAAGAACGTCACACAGTGCGGCTCCACGTGCTTGCGCAGCAGCACTTGATCTCCTACGTCATCCTGAATCACGACCCGACGAGCGCGTCGCCCTCAGGTCGGAAGTCCTGCACGGAAGGCATGGGTGTCAGTGACACATTATCTGTACTGTAGCCGGCACACTGACCCTATAGATCCCTTGGCGGAGCTCGCAGTCGTGCTGCTGCGACAGGTAACTCCACGCTTGGGCGCCAGCAACGTGGCAGTTGAATGGAATCGATTGCGTGTCCTCCAATCGGATGCTGACTGATCGCACCCGCAGTTTGGCTGATATCCACGTGAAGCCTACGCTTGTCGTCCTTTGGTTGAGTCTTTGGAGAGACTATGGGTGCTGCAACGTGGAGAAAAGCCGAGCCCGAGGGCACCAACACGAGCTGACTAGGAGTAGTGCCATTGGACTCCGTCGCCTCGCTGTCTGCTCTTGTCGCATTCGATTCCAGGACTCGAAACTGCAGCGTCAGCGCAGAAAGCGTGAGAAACGAGCAGCTTCTATCGTTGTGGTGGACGTACTTTTGAATGATCCATGTTGACAATCGACTGGATCGTTTTCATCTTTTGTTCGATCAGTGTACGAAGCCGGAGGTTCTCTCTAACGGCCAGCCGCTTCTCTAGAGTGATCCGATGCGCTGTCCGGTACCAGAACTGACCGTCTTTGGTCTCGTCATGCGTTTCCAGCAGAAGATCATTCATCATCTGCTTGTACGAAGCCACTTGCTCGCGCAACTCAAGTACCTCAAGTCTGCGGCCTTTGCGTTTGCGCTTGGCAGCTTTCCTAGTTGAAGAATGCTTCGTCGGGATTCCGTCGTCTGTTGGCGTTTGGACGCTGACTGAAGAGCGCGAGAGAAACACACATGGACTGGGGAGTACCTCACTGTCTCTTGATGAAGGCTGCACACGAGAACTCAGACTTTCCATCGGCACACCAAGATCAACGAACTTTTCCTACCGTAGTGGAAGCCACGATCTGCATGAGATCCTGCATGAAGACGCCATCCAGAACCAGTAATTGATCCATGGCGGTCGATTGCAATGTGAAAAGAATCGAGTTGGTGGATAATTCTGGCAGCGGAGGGATTGAATGGTTTCAGATGATGTCAGGATAGCGACGCAGCCAATAACGTCTCTTGATTAGTATTGTACTAGTGGATGGCTGATTAGAGGACACATTAGAATACAGTTCAAGTGGCCGACGTCGTTTGCTCATGGAGTGACGCAATGACAGCCTGACGTAGAAAGCCGATCGTGCCCTCGTACGCAGAAATGACAGACTCCATGGCCACTCCGACACCTGATTCCCCCAGTGGATACGGCGCAAAATGGACGCTTGTGATACACACGGCGGCATGATTGGGATCATCTGGTGACGGCTCAAAGCGAAGGCTAGTAAATAATGGAGTAAGTAGATTCCCCAAGTGAGAGCAGAAAGCTGCGATGAGATAATTGCACTGACCTGCCTCTCTTGTGCGCGTCTAAGGCTGTGAGGCATTCATGGCTAGCTGATTCCCACGTGAACGACACACTATGTTGCTCCACGTGCTTCCACAAGCGCACTTGACTGTGGGCAATGCTCTGCTGATCTGGTAAGCAATCGAGCATCATCACTCCAAAGAGCGCATCACCTTCGCGCTGGAAATTCTACAAGAACAAGCTGCTAGTGTCAGTATTGTAAGCGGTTCAATACATTGACTGAGACTCTGTAGACCGACCCGATAGATGCCTTGACGCCGCTCATGGTCGTGAGTCTGCAGCAGGTATTTCCAAGCGTGGACGCCGGCATAGTGATAATTGAATGGAATGGAGTGTACATCTTCCAACTCGACGCACACAGAACGCACACCGTTGACAATCTCAACATCCACTTCGAGTTTGCGCGCTCCGGTCTTGTTGACTGCGTTGGCTGGTGGCTTTGTGATCTTGTCGGCACTGCCAAGGAACTGGCCAGGACGATCCAGCAACGCAGGCGTGCGCTCATCAGCAGGCGATCCTTGCGATATCTGTACAAGAGTTGTGAATAACTGATCGTGTCTGTCACACAAAGCAAGCCAACGTACAGTCGAGGTCTTAATATTTAGGACCGACCGCTGAAGCGCCTTGATTGTGGTCAGTTGCCGCTCTGCGAGAGACCGGAGACGCGCATTCTCTCGAATAGCCAGTCGCTTCTCCAGAGCTATTCGATGTGCAGAGCGTTGCCAGAAGCTGCCGTCTTTGTCCACGCTCTTCTCGTGCTTGACCAAAGCCAGCGTTTCCAGCGTGGTCTTGTACGTCGCGATCTGTGCGCGTAGCTCAAGCAGTTCAGTCTTGCGGCCTTTGCGAATGCGCTTGGGTTTGGCTTTGACAGTAGTAGTAGTTGCGTGCTGGATGGGCACATCTGTAGTGGACGGATGGACACTGGCTGAAGCCGGGGATCTCTCTGCTTCAGATTTGAAGGAGAACTCGCTAGGCGTCGATGCCTCACTCTGTACACAGCCATTCAATGGTTACACACACTCAGGCGCACAGAAGGATTAGCCAGCGTACCGGAACAGGAGACACGATCCGCAGGATCTCCTTCAGGAACGCGTCGTCCAGATCAACAGGCGGATCCATGGCAAACTCAAGACTGGAGCGTCGCTGGCCACTGTAGAAGGAATGATGGTGTTTACTCCCCACCATAGTGAGCGCAATCATTTCGGTTCGTGATTGTGCGGGATTTTAACCGATAGGGTTGATCTCACATGTCGCAATATATTACATTTTATAGATACGTGTCACCCAGCAAGGAGGCGAGCATGGACTCTGTTATGCAGCCCACAGTCTTCTCGTACACGCCTAGTACAAGCTCAGTGATAGAGCCAACGTCTCTAGCATACGGCTCTGTCGAGTCTGCCGACGTCAGCAGCTGAGGTGCCTGAACGCCCATGCGACATAGCGTTCTATTGACTGGATCATCAGGGCATGGCTCGAACACGACCCTGTGCATGCTAACAGTTAGTCCCCACTGATGTTGAGCAGCCAGAACCAGATAAAGCGCACCATCCGCTCTCTTGGAACGGCTTGAGTTCACAAGTCTGCACGCCTGTGGCATCCCAAACGAGCATCACGCGATTGGCTTCGACGTACTTGCGCATGGCGACATGTCCACGCATTGGCGCCACCTCCGCAATGCAATGCAGCTCACAGGCACCAACGAGATCATCGCCCTTGCGTTTGAACACCTGCTCAAGAGCAATGTAAGCCCAAATTCAGTGAGTACACGCAGCGCAAGTACGTACTCGATGGAATCCTTGCTGTCGCTCGTGCTCATGCACCTGCGAGAGATAGTACCAGGCTCTGTTACCTAGGAAGGAGAAGCCCAACGGCACGGCCTTGAGTTCCTCCAAGTGAATGCGGATCGTTGTGTCGCCAGCATCGTCTCGCTGTAGGTCGAGAGACACGTGGCGCTTGCCGTCGTCTTTTGTAGTCGCAGGTTTGGCATCAAGTCTGAGCTTAAGCGCTTCATAGGAGGCTTCGATCCTCTGGAAAAGCCCTGCGTACATGTCTTCCGTCGTGTCGGACAGCAGACCAGTCATTTTGTTGGCCTCAGCCGGTACGATATCAGAGTACTGCCATACAATCACAGAATAAGGCACTTCTCGCACCAGAAAGATCCATGAACGCCTACGTACCGACAGATTTGAGCTCTTGGCAAATGATGTCTCAATGGCCTTGACCGCTTTAACCTGCTCGCGCACTAGAGCCCGTAGCCGCTGATTCTCTCGGATCGCGAGCTTCTTCTCGATCAGCATGCGCTGCGCGATGTTCTCCCAGAAGAGATTGTAGTCACCCTTCTCTCTCAGCTCCAGCTTGGCTTTGATATTGTCCAGTTTGTCCTGTAGTGTGGACTCCACGGCGCGCAATTCGTCCAGTTCCTGCTTGCGCCCCTTGCGAATGCGCTTAGCGCTTAAACACGAAGCCTGTGCAGGCTTCATCTGGCCATCCATGACCGTGTCTGTATCGCTGCTGGATGCGCCATCAAGCGGCGTGCTGAATGCGTCGTCCAGCTGGTCCATGAAGCCTGTGTCGAGGGATGGCAGCAGGCCGAACAGCGGCTCGTACGCGAAGTCGGCAGAATTCGCATCCTATCAAGCACAGGAAGCGCACTCTCACTCCATGCTATGCGCAAAGATCACAGCCGCAAGCCCTACCTGTTGCATCGCCAAGGGATCGCTCTGCGCCATCGCCACGAGCGCATCCAGGAATTCGTCGTCCTCCTGCACTGCACTCATGGCTCTTGGCGAAATGCTTTCTTGTCTCTGATTGGTCCGGCTCGAGAACCCATGAACCCATGGGTCAGGCCGTAATCAGGCCCATGAGCTCTGATTGTCTGAGACCAATGGCTGATGTAAATACTGGTAGTTGATATTGGCAATGCTTCTTCATGCACCAGCCTCTTGCATCAGAGACGCCAAAACTGCCCCACGCACGCAGCCGACAGTCTTCTCGTAGGCGCACAGGGCGAATTCAGTGGTCGTGCCGATCTCGCGAGCATGCGCCACGAGGTCCTGAGCTGGTGACCTGAGCACCTGTGGAGAGAAATGGACGCGCATGCGATAAACTGAGGCATTAAGAGGGTCGTCAGGTGACGGTTCGAGAAGGCACCTAATCCAAAACCATTGTTAAAGCCGTTGACAAACCAGAGAAGCGAGGGCTCGTACCATCCTTTCTCCAGCATGGGCAGAGTATTGCAGGAGGTACTGGAGACGCCCACAGACTCCCAGACAAATGTCAGTCGGTCCTTCTCCTCAAAGCGCCTCATCACCACGTGGCCGCTCATAGTGAAGTCGGTCGAGTCTACGATCTTGCACTCGCCAAATAAGTAGTCGCCTTGCTGCTTGAAAGACTGCTCATCACATCGTAATACAACCACGTTCAGCACCAAACAATACACGAGCGTGAGGCTAACTCTTGTACCCGATAGAAGCCCTGCTCGTGTTCGACCTTGCTGACGCGGCACAGCGCCTTCCAGACCTCATCTCCGAGCTTTGCGTACGACAGCGGCAGCGTTCGCTCTTCCTCCAGCCGGATCACCACGAGACTGCGTCCATTCTCGCTTTTCATGTCCATTTCCAGTTTGCGACGACCCTCGGACGATGGTGGTTCCACAGACTCTTTGCCAAACATAGAGTCCAGAGCGTCGTACGATGCCGCGACGTTCACGAAGAGTTTCTCGTAGATGCCTTGGGATTTTGACCGCGAGTTGCTGGTCTTTGGTTGTGAAGGAAGAATGTCCGACCGCTACAAGGACCACGAGCAAGAAATCAGATATCAAGCATGCCAGTGAGTCCCAGAGAATATAAGAACCAAGAGCTCTGGAGTCTTGCCAACTGCGACCTGCAGCGCTTTGACCGAGTTGATCTGCTCGCGCACGAGAGACCTCAGGCGTGCGTTTTCCCGCAGCGCCTGACGTTTCTCGACCATGATCCGATGCGCGATCTGCTCCCAAAAGTGGCCGATACCAGGCTGTCGCACAGACGACCGCTTGCGGAGCTGGCTCAGCGTTTGTTCCAACGCATCGGACTCATCTCGGAGGCAGTCCAGCTCCTGGCGGCGTCCAGAACGCGGCCGCTTGCGAGGCACCACACCCAAATCGTGTGTTTCCTTGCTGTAGTCTTCGTCGTTGAATGACACTGAATCGATGAAGTTTGCGAAGCTGTCGCTTGCCATAAGCTCCGGAGGTTGTAGCTGCTCGGACGGCAAAGAGCTCAGATCGCCCGTGGCAGGGCTGGCCACCTCTACAGCTGGCTGTTCCCAGCCGGGCAGTCGACCGTCACTCGCCGGCAGCACATGCATAAGCGCATCCATCAGTTCGTCGTCTAGATACAGCGGCGCAGCCATTGCGGGAGGTGACACGACGCTCTGCATTTTCTTCCCGATCGTCTCGGAGCCAGTATTCTGCGATTTAGTAGTACAGTACTACTACTGTAGGTACATAATTCCTTGAGACTGGATAAATTTGCATTATGCGTGTAAGTCAAATTTAAGTATCTACGAAAGTCGACTCCTATGATTTACAGTTCTCGCCAGTGGTTTGTGAAAATTTATATTTTTGGTGAAAACGTTTGACCAATTGCTCCTTTTTTGATCTAAAAAATGAGTTTTTAGCCAATGATGAGGCGCATCGATCGACATCAAAATCAGCCTCTAACTCGGCGTACTCGAAAAATTAGAATGGGCTTAGTAAAAATACCGCAAAAATTACCGAGTGAAAACAAAAAGAGGTTGCGGTCATCATCGTATTAAATGCTTAAGCGACCGTCAACAAGCATTTTCAATACGAAATATATGCTCCTCGTAACCGTTGGATTGCCTCCATACGTTTGAGCATTGATAGATATTCAGGTTACTATGGAGCATTTCTTTAGTCATCTAATCCCTAAAAGTTCGAGACCAGGTGCAAGTCGCTCTACGAGTGGCGGCATGAGCCTCGATCCTGGAGCTATGCCGAACGGCCGTGGGCCGCGAAAAGCAAAAGAATCGACCGAAAGACGTGGGACGCACCCTCTCTCTCATGTGGATAAATCGTGTCCGTGGGAAGGGCGTTCCTATGAGAGCTGTTTAGCTGAGTTAGTTGTTTGCAGTTTTAGCTGTCTTTTTTTAATACCTAGAAAAGAAGACAATGGACCGCACGGGATCCAAGACCGTCGTGGGACAAGGTTAACATCTCGACTATTCAAGCAGGCTAAAGCAGATAGGCATCATAACGTATGCGACCGACGCCATTGAGCACTTAGAGATTGATATGATATCTGACGGGTATTCGATGGTGCTGAAATTTTTAAGAGAGGCCAGGGTTTGAACTATTGCAAATGGGTGTCGGTTATAAATCATAGGAGTCAGTATGTCAAATTTGACGAGTAGATATCGTATTCAATACCCTAAAATGCTTATCACAAAGGACATCGATGAGCAAACAGTAAACTCCCGGATAAAAATCAGGGAACATGGACAAAAATTACATTTTTTAGAAAACGACTGTACCTCAGTTGAATATAATCCACCAATCATACTGCTCCAGTCGGACATGCGCTAACGACGTGGATTTCGTCGTTTCTCAGGTACCTCCAATACAAAAACAGAATAGCCATGAGGACACAATTAAGGGAACAGCAAACCAATACAAATTCCTATATTAAAAATAATGGTTAGAGTGTTGGCCACCTAATCGTGCGTTTTGTTGCCCTTCCGCTCCACAGTCTCGATGAAACGGCGAGGCATCGAAGCGATGAGGTTGCGAATCTCGTTAATGGTGATCATTCCCAAGCAGCCAAAATGGCCTCTTGAAGTTCGGACAGGGAGTCATACTGCTTCCGTCATCGTAGACGCGGCGAGACATCGCTACCCAGAGGTTCTCGATTGGATTCAGATCTGGCGATCTGGCCGGCCAATCAAGAACCTCAATGCCTGTGTCAACAAAAAGGCCTTTGTCAACATAGAAGAATGGATTGGGCGTTGTCTTGTTGAAAGACAAAATCCGTTCCATATTTCAGATGAGCGAAAGGGAGCATACGCTCAGAGACTGTGTACATGTAGTCTTCAGAAGCCTGAAACGGCCCTCTAGAATACTTTCCCTCCCAACTGATTCCACCCAGACCATTACGTCACCGCCGCCGTGTTGATGCTTGTTGTAGCTTCTGGAGGGACGACGAACGTCCTTCCAGAAGTGTTTGAACAGGTTTGGGTCGTCACGGTTAAACCGCTTCTCGTCAGAGAAGATGACGTCTCTCCAGTCGCAAGAGTCGGACAACTAGGTCTTGGCCCATGCAGGGCGGTGGGCTATGTGGGCAGCGGCCAGGTCAAGCGTCTGCTGCATCTTGGGGTACACCAAGAAGTCGGTGTTCGCCAAAACGCGAAGGACGGTGCGGACGTCGCAATCCAGCGCGACCTCGGCCTTGAGCCTGTTGGTGGTCGTGTGGCCCTCGCTTGCGCGGGGGACAACGCGGCGGACAAGTCGCTCGGCGAGCTTGGGCGGGCGGCCGCACGGCATGGGTGTGGGCTTGGGGTTGACTGTGCGCGAGTGCACAGAGATCGAGCGATCGACGAGGTCGGCGATGGTGTGATAGGCGAAGCCGGCTTCGTGAAGGCCGCGTATGCGGCCACGCTATTCGTCGCTGGTGATCGTGCCAACGGTCGAACGGCCGATGTTCTTGCCGAATTCCGAGCGTGCTCAGGAACACGACTGGTCTCTGGTAAGGCCAACGTGGCTCGCACTGTAGCGGCGGAGCTTGTTCTCCTGGGCGACAGTGAGACGGACGCGGTTCTTGGCCATCGTCGGAGAGTGCAAAAGGCAGAATTTTGCCAGTCGGCCGCAAGAGTCGACAGACGCAAGCGTTTGGATGCTCTTGCTTGGGCATTTTCGTCCAGCCATTCAGTGCTTTTATACGTGAATGCTCTTACAACGAATGAGAGCAATTTCTGACTGAAAGATATTCTCATGGCTCCCATTGAGACGCAACGCCATTTCTTCGTTAACTCGACGTACGTCTTCATTTCTAGGTGCTAGAATTGCTCGCTCAGCGAAGTATCGATTGAATCGAAAGAGCCATAAATAGCGTCAAGCAATCAGTCTCTTCCTGCGTCTTCGCAGACAGCATCTTCGTCGTTAGCCCCTTCTGAGGACAACAGAAAGGGCTAGTCGTTAGGAATTCTTACATGGCGTACTCCAATGTGCGTTTGTTGCCGAATTCTGCCTTCTCCTATCTGGAGAAGAATGTCCAAGAACTCATCAATTTGATTATCTGCGGAAGGACTGAATGCGGTATGGACGCCCATGTTTTCGGTTAGATGTAGCTGACGAGAAAGGGGCCACAAAAGAGACTTTTTAAAGCAAGTGTCAATGGATTCTCCGAATCCGCGATCATTTTTTACGACTGGTAGAATATGTCGGAAATTTTCAGAAAGAACGACCATTTTCCACCCATAGGCTCGTCGTTGTTGTCCACAATATCGCAAAGTGTCCTGTTGACCGCTTTAAACACGTAGTGATGAGTCATAGGACTTCATCCCAGATAACTAGATACGCTACTCGAAGTTGTTCGCCTGCTTTGAAATACTACATGTAGACTGTGGGTCGAGTTTGATAGGGATTTAAAGGTTGAATGAGCTTTTTTCCCTCCCGACAACAGTAGACATGCGATGCCGCTGGAAGCCACACCCAGGGCGATTATTCCACCCAAATGAACTTTGGCTGGTATTTGTTTGATCAAAAACAATTTTCACGTCTCTCCAGGACCATCAACGAAAAATAACTTCTGTCCTCGCTATGGATCATCAACAACTTGTATAATTTGCTCTTATAAGCCACGCTGGCTCAAATTCAACAAACCCACCTTGGATACACTTTCACGCAGGTTTTTTTCATTGTAGGCGAGGCGCTCGTGTTCCACCATAGAGTTCCCGGATAGCTGTTCACGAATAAGATCTGGGAAAATCGAAAGTTAAGGCTCATCTCTGGAAATCAGCCATAGTTTCGGAATTTGAGCGCAACCCATCGTCAATACTTTTCATTGTAATAAACGGCACTCTACGATCGTCACTCCACGTGGCATTAAACCAGCGTTGAAAATCTTGAGACAGTTCTTCGTGAAATTTAGACCAAAGTGCCTTGACATCATTTGCCATCGAATAAACAAAACCAAAATCGTAACAAACAACTACCGTAATTGATAAGGCATTTGAAAATGTAACTGCTTCAGCTAAACACAATCCCATTCGTTATCGTTTTCCATGTAATCGGCAGCTTGGGTCACGTCCCTGAATGTGTCGTGAAGTCGGCCGCCAACTGTAAGTAAATCTCGAAACGGCCGAGGCCGCGTCGATGACAAATAATAAGCCGAAGATAAAATAACTTCATGTTTGACGGGAAAATATGAACAGCTCTACTCACAGAATCGACGTGTTTCTTGTATAGTATCGACTTCTTACTCTTGGCATCCGACCGGTAAAATTTTGGTAGCTGGTACAGTAACATTCCAGCAACATCGGGATGATCTTGACATATTTCGAAAAATGCAGTGAGCATATATCTTTGACCTCGTTGTAAGCTACGTCACCATCTCGCCACGATACAGAATTATTGTCTGGAAGATGAATGGCTAGTTGAACAACCGAATATGTCATTACTTGAGTCGGAAACTCAAACAATCGTAGACATGATTCAATAGGCGATATGTAGCGAGCTTTTATATATCGTGTGATTTCGTCTGGATCGCGATTTGCTTCGTGAGCTTGCTGACCTAGTGTTCGTCGGTTCCTTCCTTGTATTGTAATAGTAGCCTTGTCAGCACCTTTGTATACGTACTTGTATACGTACTTGATTGCCGACTCTTGCGTACACACTTCAACATTGATGTGGGCAATCAAATTTCTGCGTCAAATATGGGTTGTAAGGAAAAACCCACTGGTTCACGGTTTTGTTGTTCCATGTTTTACCGTTATACTCCAAAGTATACACCTCTTCTTCGTTTTTTTCCTTTAGCTTCATCGTCGTGTACTGGGCGCATCCGGCGTTTGTATACAGGATAGTGTCGAGGAGTAATCTTGGTTTCACTAGAGAATTCTTTGGGAAATCGCTTAGAGCATTTTATCCTTCATGCACGGGCTATTTGGTTGGCTGACCCGCAAGGTTCATGCACCATACACGATATAACAGTAGAATATAGCAGTGGTTGCTTTTCCGGGTCTAGAATTTCTGCAGAACCGATCTTGTCGATAACTCCCGGGATTGACGGTTTGTCTTGGTTACGCACAATCAATAGCAAATGTGCATGAGGTAGTCCGCGCTTTTGGAACTCGATGACATGAATTCGGGATACCTGGACCCCAACGACACCTTCGTCAATGTCGCGAATCATGGCTCTGAGCTTTTTCTGCCAAACCCATGCCACAATGTCAGGGCGATCTTTTGAGCTGACTGATGAGGTAGAATATTTTCTTTTATTTCAACCCAATTGGGATTACAAGTCATTTTAATAAACAAATCCGATTTATTCATGAATTATAGCCATAGCATCTTAATACCGACGAAACATATAGATAGGACCGCCAGTGAAAGAAGCTGGGAAAATGTAGCGCTTTCCATCGCATTGGCCATTAAATCACCGGGTTGGTTAGAATCGCGATAAGTGTTGACATCTTCGCGCATGAAAGCGTCGCGAATACCACGGTAAGTTTCAGCACGTAGTGTCGCTTGATTGTTTTTGATGTATCGGAGTCTCTCTTGCTCTACTTTCGCCCACTGATCTACAACGTATTGCTGAAACAACCGACCTCCATCATGAAGTAGTGCCGGATTCCTTTTTTTGTCGTAGAGTCAATGAGCACAATATTCACGATTAGTGACATGTGAGCGAAGGCCGCGTCTGGTTTAATGGTCCTCGTGCATTTCATTTGAAGCAACTCCTTGGACTGGAAAAGGAGCGGATACTGAAGAGGGTCATAAAGTGGATGCGTTTTCAAATATACGTTAAAAAATCGAGCCACATGGAGGGTCACGCAAATGAAACACAATATCTCGTGGACGATCTGAGTGCTCGTCTTCAATAAACACACACGCCACCGCAGAGACTGTTGGTCG
Source organism: Elongisporangium prolatum (assembly GCA_023335875.1). Taxonomy (NCBI): domain Eukaryota; phylum Oomycota; class Peronosporomycetes; order Pythiales; family Pythiaceae; genus Elongisporangium; species Elongisporangium prolatum. The sequence continues at coordinate 5,612 of JAADVW010000180.1, read as the reverse complement.
GTATGAGTGCCTGGATCATCGCTAGTAATAGCATGATATCGGAGAGTAAAATCTTGGTCTGATGGAATAGCAGGCTCATGTAAATGATGGACATTTGAAGCAGCACGGGCTGCATTCAGAGCGGCTCTCTGTCTTGTCCGCACTGTTTCCCTGGCTGAAATGAACTCTTGGGCAAAGGGATTACACTGCTGCATGATATCTTCCAAAATACGAGAGAAGTGTTACGTTGAGCCCAGTCATCATATCATTGCGAGTTGAATCCGCTTCTCCATATCTTCATCAGCAAAGTATATTTCAGCCCACATCGGATTTCCAGATTGACGAATAAGGGATCTTATTCGATGACTCAACTGGCCCATAACACGAAACGTATGCACGCCGCCATAGCCCACCACAAATTTTCGACTTAACCTTTCGAGCCCCTGGCATCAAGCGAGGTGAGAACAACACATTGTTAAATGCACGAATCAAGCGCTGAACATCTTTATCCATAACTAATCTCTCAGCGAACGCGGCGGGGGTTGAAAAGAAGAAAGTACAATTTTTTCGTTCTTACAAAAACCGGTTACCAGGTCTTTTGCAATTTCCAAGCTCCACAAAAAGGGCAATTTTTGTCAATTGTATTATCGTGAACGCGTCGAGTCTCTTGAGGTACATAGTGCCTTCCTTGAACGACGGAAGGCCCGTTGACACAATTTGGATCAAAATATTCGTGCTTTGCAAGCGCTTCGCCAAAGCGTCGAGCTCGACGACGGTGACGATTTTGTTCACGCTTTAATAACTGCTGGTCATCTGATGTAAGCGCTCGGGCAGCAGATCTACCAACGGAGACTTCGCGACACATTTCTGCTCTTTCTTGCTCTGTCACATTAGATCTTCGGATGGAGCGTGCGGCAGTGTTTGCAGCTCGAATAGACTCTTGCATTTCGTCATCCAAGTTGAGTCGCCGCTGAGCTTGACGCACACGGTTCGCTTGCCTACGCTCTGCATCCCGCGATGCTTGCGCTCGTGCTCTATCGTCAAGCGTCAAAGAAAATAAACCAACAATTTTTATTTCTTCTTGCGCGTCTAGAATCGTCGTTGTTTGATCGGAGACTCGTCGCCTAAAGCCTAAGCTCTATTCCTGACTCGTCGCTTCTCGTAGCCTCCTCTTCTACGGAATATTCATGTGGGGTAGCGTACCGAAGGTCCAGTTCATCAATGGAAGCAGGGGAGCGTGACATTAACATCGCATACGGAGTAACAGTAGTTAGTTGCTTGCTATTGACCAATTTAACTCGCTAAGTTAACAGTTATAGTGCCTCAAGACTTACTGTTTTGATCCTACTTAGGCGATCTGAGTCTGAGTTTGGCTGATTCAAGTAGGTTACTGAATTTATCGGTAATTCACTTAATCCAATAAAATCCAGCAGGGATATATTTTTTTAAGTAAGGCTGGGTCTTGGATTCTTGATGTATCTTGGATCTTCTCTCTGATCCCTAAAAAGCGTCTTTTTTTTGCTGGTATTCGAAACCCTTTCCGACGGGGCCGAAACGCTTATGATTGGTGGATCTCACATTTCTGCGAGAAAGCCAAAGTAACCTTGAGAACCACTAATATTGTACTGGTAGATTTAAATGGCCCTTTTTGAATAAATTTAAATCTTTGCACAAGAAAAAAAGCATCGAGGAAGCACTAGACCAATTCGTGGTAGATCGTGTCCGCAGTCTTACGCAGATGCAGCATCATGAGTTAGACGGAGGACGCCTCCGCACAATAGATAAGCGTCTGCAGCTTGTCTATCTTGGCCTCCGCAACCCTGGAAGACACCTTCTTGAACAGGAACGACAGAACTTTCTGGCCTTGCGCAGAGATAGGATCAGCCCTTTAGGGTTTGATGCCGTAAGAATCATCCGGCGGCGGTGTTATCGTGATCGGGAAGTAGCACGAGACAACGTTAATGTACTGTTGCTGGAGCGTATCATGTCGAGCGAACACGGCGGTGCAGCTCGCATACGATCTGTAGATACAGCAGCAGCGTGCGCGGATCCTTCGCCCTTCACGGCGTCCATGAACGCGCGGAAGCGCACCGTATGAACCAGTTGTCGGACGCTGTCAAGCAAGGCGCTGAGAACGAGGCTGTCACAATGATGCTGGAATCTTCTAGCCGTTCGCATGATCTGCTCTTCCAAGACGTGCTGAGCGCCATCATGGAGCTGTGTTGCGAGATTTCGATCTCTCAGGTCACGGTTGTTCGTTTGTAAATCTTTGTATGCATGGAAACGATGTAAGCGCCAGCCTGTATGCTAGCGAAGCTAGTGAGACAAGCTTCAGGGCTCATCATGAGATCGTGATTTTGAAAGCTGTCGCGAAGATTGTAGCTGAGTGCGGAGGACAAGGGAAACATGAAGTTATGTGTGGCGTTGGTGGCACCATACCCACGATTTTCCATTTGCATTTTAGAGAGGATAAATCAGTGCTATTTATAAAACTCAAATCATATATATTTTCGAAAGCATGAGTAAAATCCGAATATATTTTCCAATGAATCAGAAGATGAGTACTGTACATAAAACTGACCATATATTGATTCATTCCACATTTAATATCACGTCCGGGCACCCAGACAACGGTCAGTATTGCGTATTTCCATTTTTTATATGTGTGCGCGAGCATTCTTGTGGGAGCGTTGGCGAACGTCAGAAGCCATTCGAGCGAAACGACGTCATTGCTTTCGGTCGCCATTTATGGCTAAGTTTGATGCTGCGCCCCTCCCTCTCATTCCAAAAATTGTGAGTATAAAACAGTTCGAACTTTTTCGATATTTAGCGGTAGGCACTATTCGTGTCAAAATTAGTTCAGTTGTTTGCTTTGGCTGTAAATTCGGATTTTGCCTGGAAACCACATACAAAATGCTGATTTTTGGGTTATTGAATGTCTTTTAGCCAATGCCAGGTCTTCGCTACCGAATCGCCAATCAAATTCAAGACGAGAGGGATGAGCGTATCGAGTACTGCGGGATAATCTCCATTAGCAATATCCCCCAGCGCACTGACTTCTTACATCCAAGATCTTGCGACTGTTCGCAAGGAAGATGAGCTGGGATCATGGACACAAACGTTTCGGCGGATATTCCACGGACCTGCTGAATGAAGCGTTGCAGCTGAAGGGTCTTCAACTCAAGTGGATGCGTCGCTCAGCCACTTTTGCCTGCGCCTCCAGTGGCCAAATGCCTTCCAAGATCTATGCTAGTCAGTGATATCGGATGATCATCGTTGGCCAAATGCACGATGCCATTGCTGGCTCGTACCGCTGTGTCGCCCGATTTCGTGACCCTTCGGGTACGTTCTAAATCATTAATCCTGACGACTACCGAGATTATGAATGCAGCGACACCGCGAGGCGGGGCATTTTCCGCAAGATCACTTGCGTTTACTTCATTTCTGACATCGAAAGCAATAAAGTAAATGCTATATTTTGATTTTGTTCAATGTACTACTTTGCTTTTTACTATTGGTATTGACACCTAAAGATTCTGTATTCGTAGTTGCCTATGACTCAGTATACAGTCGACTACAGCTAACTAAACGACGAAAGCCATGTGTTGCGTAGTTGATGCGTCTGAATGGTATTGGAAGGTTCCTAATAGCTAAACGCCCTATCACCGTTACACTTCCAATAAGAGATCAAGCCAGATTTTATATCCTCCACAAAATGCTAATACATTGACATAGTACCCTTAGTCCTCGTGATAAAGTCGTGTAATAAATCACTTGACCAGACACTGCACATTTGATTCCTTTTTAATTCGTACGATATGTCTCTGTGGTGAAATAAGCAATACATAGTGCCCACATACAGAACCAAATAAATTGTAAGAGGTCAATGTGTAAAATATTTGTGTCTGCAAACTCCTCATCCACTGACGTGAGTACTCAATCTGGGTAGTCTATAAGCGCAGACAATACAAGGCACTGCAAGCGATGGCTTCTAAATTGAGACGTGGTATGATTGGAAGTGAAGCCTTCTGCGTTAGCATCGATTGCGCGCGAAATGTTTGTTCGAATTCATTTGGAATGGTAAACCCGAAAATAAGCTTCAATTGAGGACATGTCGCTTCAATCTAACTCACAAGACCTTGGCAGGTTTTTACCTGAATACAGTGAGTTTGGATGATTGTCATTTGTAAAGAGATGCAGCGTTTTTCGACGCGGCCAATAATGTCAATACCACCAAACGTAGAAGATTGAGTTCGATAGTAGATCAGCGACAGTTCGTTCACGTCATTGATATATTTCCAGCTTCCGGAATCGCTGTGCTGGGAGAACTGAAAGAAATGCCAGCTCAAAATTATTTGCTCTTGTTGTATTTAGAGCACGAAATTCAATTTTGGCAGCTTCCTCACCAATTTTATAGTATCGGTGACACAAGAGTTCATAGACTTAGCCCCGAGCGTTTGCGGTTCTTCCACTTGTATCGGCTGCATGTGCCAGTGCGAACTCAGACAATTTCTGCAAGCTATCAGCTTCAACTTTCTCAAATATCAGCAATAAAACAGGACAAAAAATCCAAGTGTAAGTAATTTTCATAGTTGTCGTTGTTTGTTACAGAAGGCAATGGTTGTAGTTCTTTTGCATTTCTGCTCATATAATTGATGACATCTAATGCTGTGCATGAATCAATCGCTTGCTTCATTTTAGTGTCACTTAAGATTTTTTCTTGTTTCAAAAATGCACCTCGGAACACTGCCAAACGTATCAAAACGGTCAACAATAGCTTCATTATTTAAACCCATTGCAGTTTCACGAAAACAGCATTGTACTGAAGTACTCCAGACTAACATAATGTACTGAAGCGAATGTACCTTCAAAAAATTGCGAATACCAGGTGCTTAAGGCATGCGAACACAATTGACATTCCAGACCATTCATTGATTGAAATGAGCAGATTCAGTTTCAACGAGTCAAACAACATTCTTGCAAATTTTTATAGGCACGAACATTTTCATTGCTAAGCAACACAAATGCGTTTTTTACACCAGAAAACAGGTGGTAGCGCTCGCCAAAATTGATCATCTGGTCAAAGGAAGGCAATGCACGTGGACAGCGGCACTTCTGGATGAATCGAGAAATACAGTACAGATTAAAGCTGCTTTTGCCGGTACCAGGACTGCCAGTAACAGCCATCATTGCTGTACGATGATGGTTCAGCTTCATAAAGTCGCTGCAGGTCTCGGTCAGGCCATCAAAAATGGTCACAAATATGCTTTTCGTTACATAACCACCGTGAACTCTTCCATAGGATGCATCAGGGGTGGAAATCCATTCATGTTCAAACACACAATATCAACAAAAGTATAAAGGCTTCGTTTCTTAAGCGCGTTGGGAAACCACTCGCCATATCTCGTTAGCTTCAAGCTCTTGGAAGCTGAAGGTAACTTCATCAATACATGCACGGAATCAAATGCTAGCGGTGATCTCAAATACTCATTGCTGCATTCTGGTCGGCTGCCGAACGGAGACACACTCAACAGGACGCATCTCGTGGCCAAGGGGACGGCCCGCGTATACCCGACGCATCCGACCAAAAACCCGACGCTGTTCACAGTGGACGACTCGTTCCTGCCCGTGTG